>JBBGZY010001017.1:2965000-3257500 GCA_037952925.1 Lithobates clamitans | reverse complement strand
AAGGTATGGCTAGCAATAAAAAAAATTACCAGCATTACAGGTTATACTTCCTATACACCAATATGGAATAACGCAAACTATGAGGAAGTTCAGAGATTGGAGGGATTTGGGCTTTGGCAAACTCAGGGGCTGAGATATGTGGAACAACTGTTTTGGAACGATAAGATAAAATCATTTGCGCAAATATCTGAGGAATTCGGGATTCCAAGACAGAGGTTCTTTCAATATCTCCAGCTTAGACATGCTTTTCATGTCCAGGCCCGTACATCTGTATTTAAGCTTAATGTCTCTAAAATAACAATATTGTTGAAGAAAAGGGATCAAAAGAAGGGACTTATCTCTAAAATATATGAGATATTGCAGTGTAAATTTAAGGAAACGGTAGTGGTGCCGGCTAGGTCGCAGTGGGAACGAGACCTGGGAGCACTGACTGACGCTCAGTGGTCGGAGGTCTTGTCTGCGATCCCAAAGGTATCTCTGTCAGCTACTCAAAAATTAACACAACTTTTTATTACACATAGATCATACTATACCCCCGAAAAACTATTTAAATGGAAACGCAGGGAATCCCCCTTATGCCCCCGATGCAGTGGTGCACCGGCTAATCTAATACACATGTTGTGGAAATGCCCCAAACTCCATCGTTACTGGCAGGATATAATTAAAAACATAAATAGCGCATTAGGTATAGAAATTTCACTAGACCCAAATTTATGTTTATTAAATATAGTGGAGGAACCAAATATTTCAAAACATACCCATACCGCAATGATGAGAGGCTTGTTTCAGGCACGAAAGCTAATCGCTCAGAATTGGATATCTATATACCCCCCAACGGTCGAAGAATGGAGAACACAAATAAAAGAAACCATAATAAAGGAGGAATTTATTTATACACATAGAGGGAGCCAAGATAAATTTTACTCTATCTGGAAAAGCTGGGTAGAGGCCTGGGACAATGAAAATAAAAGATGAATCAATAAGGGACAATGTTGGGTTTGGGTAGAGGATGGGTGGACGGGGGGGGCTTTTGGGGTTGAGGGGGGGGAGAGATACAGCAGGGGGAGGAAATCTATTTTTGTTGTCGTTGGGTTTTGCCCCCTTTTTTTAAATTTTTTTTTTTGGGGCGGGTGAATGTTAGAAGCAAGATTATGTATCTGGAATAAAAAGTATGGAGAAATGTATAACTTGTACTGCTATGAAAAGAATAAAAAAAGTACTGAATAAAAAAAATAAATAAATAAAAAAAAAAAATGTAGGTTTAGGAAAGCTTTTATTAAAATAATACCCGGTGATCCTACCATGAAGGTCTTTGTTAACTTCCCAATATAGGCAATAACATGCAAATGGCTGAAGGAGATCAGCAGCAGTGAGATGCAAAAAAGAATTTTAAAAAAGAGGCGACAATTTTATTTTTAATTAAAATTTTGAAACTTTGTACGATATATTTGTACGAAACTAAAAATCGTCCAGAGTTTAAATCATCTTTAAACTATAATTATGCTAGCATCTGGGGTGTGAAAGGGTTATCAATATTTAACAAAATTCTTGAAAACCAAACCCATGTTTTGTCTTTCCTGCAACTGACATCACATTTCCATGTGCTTTAGATATCCCTAACAGTACATAATTTTAGCAGATAGAGTACTACTTTATGTTTGAATTTTTTTTTTAGTTAGTCCTGTTGGGTGCATACACAAATAAAAAAAACAAAAAAACAGAGGGTTGCTCAGTTGCAATATACAGTATGCATATCAATGTACGGTCTTTTCTGTATGATAAATCATCAGTGTAAACTTTTTACTACAAGTGAAATTTTTGTATGTATGTTGCGTACGTACAGTATGTGCTACTAGATGCACCATTTTCCACTTTATAAATGTAGCACACTCCTAGATAGGTGCTAGAATTAGGTACATTTAGTTTGGCTCACTGTATCCAGTGGAGTTGCAGTTCATTGTTGAGCAAATTTCGTTGTGGCTCACTGTAACCAGTGTGGCTGGGTTGATTGTTTTGGTCTGTTTGGTGTTTCAGTGGCTGCAGGATTGACTGCTTCCCCCTGCCTGGCCCAAAAAGGTCTGGATGTTAATGGGCAGGAGCCCATATTCATACAGCCCTGACCATTCCCTGGAGGGGAATTGTTTGCTGTGCGGAAACTACTGGAAAAAGGATTCGGGAAATCCACTTAGCGGCCCCTACAGGGGTAGCACTACATATACAATGGTTTAATGTGTGTATAAAAAGTGATTCTGAATTTGTATATATAAGATAGCTCCAAGTATGGAAAAGATTCTTATCAAATCTTAAAGAACTGTTGCTTTCACAGCACTCGCTGGCACTTGCATACTAGTACAAATTGTAAATGTTTGTCATCCTCTATATAGGCTATATGTGCAAACAAAAATCAGTGCACACTAAATTCATTTTGCAAACGTCTAGAGAAAACTATTAAGGGTTTGAAGTCACAGATTTTTTGGGGTAAATGCTCTTTGCAAGATGTAATTATTACAAGATAGAAAAGCCTTTTCAATCCATGAATAGAATGGTACGGGTGCAACCAACCCTTGGAGTCCTTTGTTGCCAAAAGTCAAAAGAACTGGAAATATTTTCTTACTACCAAAGAATAAAACTAGAACATAGGAAAAGGCAGCAGATTACGGAAAATGCAGACTATGCTTATATAATTATCATTATAATATTGTTTACCTTGAATGGGGGGCTTGAATCACTTGGCCTTGCAGAAAAATCAAAGGAGATGATCAAATCCACTCCCCGTTGAGGTCTTAGGATTAGAGGGTATGGTAGATTGAATGTTAATCCACTATCTACAATATGTATTTTCTTGCTTTTCACATCCAGTGGCTCATAAATCTGTTCAAATTCATCAGGGTCTGTAATTATATCCAAAATGAGGTCAATACCACTGTAAAATATAAACTACACACCTAGTACATGTGAACTTTACATCTCATATACTTATTCAGGTTTGACTGACAGAAAATACTAGGAATGTCTAGTTATATATTCTGTTCCAATATTTTTATTAATGTTTTAAGACAAAATAAAAAAAGGTAGGTACAAGTGCGAAAATCATTAGATTTGACAACCAAGGTTAGATTACATTGGTCATATCTAAAGGCAATTTTTAACGGCTTGCCAACCAGCAGCTGTAGTTTTACTGAGGCAGAATGGCGCGTGCGCCCGCAGTGTGTGCCGACCCCGATGCGAGTGCCCTGCGGGCGCGATGTCCACCGGGCTCCCGCGATCGCTCGTGACAGAGCGAGAACTGGGATCTGTGTGTGTAAACACACAGATCCCAGTTTTTTCAGGGGAGAAGAGACAGATCGTGTGTTCATACTATGTATGGACACCGATCTCTGTCTCCTCCTAGTCAGTCCCACTCCCCCCACAGATAGAACACACACTAGGGAACACAATTAACCCCTTGATCGCCCCCTAGTGTTAACCCCTTCCCTGCCAGTGACATTTACAGTAATCAGTGCATTTTTATAGCACCGATCGCTGTATAATTGTCAATGGTTTCAAAAATGTGTCAAAAGTGTCCGATGTGTCCACCATAATGTTGCAGTCCTGATAAAAATCTCAGATCGCCGCCATTACTAGTAAAAAAAAATATATAATAAAAATGCCATAAATCTATCCCCTATTTTGTAGACGCTATAACTTTTGTGCAAACCAATCAATATACGCTTATTGCGATTTTTTACCAAAAATATGTAGAAGAATACATATCGGCCCAAAGTGAGGAAAAAATTAGCTTTTTTGATTAAAAAATGTGGGATATTTATTATAGCAAAAGGTAAAAGATAGTGATTTTTCAAAATTGTCGCTCTTCTTTTGTTTATAGCGCAAAGAATAAAAATCGCAGAGGCGATCAAATACCACCAAAAGAAAGCTCTATTTGTGGGAAAAAAAGGACGTGAATTTTGCTTAGGTAAAGTGCCGCATGACCGTGCAATTGTCAGTTAAAGCGACGTAGTGTCGAAATTGCAAAAAATGGCCTGGTCATTGAGCAGCCAAATCTTCCGGGGCTGAAGCAGTTATTTATGGAGGATACACTCATTTCAATACTATTGAGCTACAACTACACAAGCGATATCCCTTGCATTCACTCAGAGGGGAAGACAAATACTTTTAGACCACCCACCCTAGACATAGCAAGAAGGCAAACCATATCAGCATGTATGCAAATAGCCAGTTAGGTGCTGTCCCGGACGGGAGTGTAAGATTTAAAATTTTCCCAGTTCTTTGGTTTTTGATCGGTATTTCTCTGTGCCCGACCCACTGATCCTGTGTTATAAAATGTGTGATAGTGGCCCGGAGCAGAGAACCCCAAAGATCAGGAGGGGGGCCCTCATGAGTAGAGCTGAGACCCAAGGCCCGTAAGGGAAAGCCGAGAGAGCAGCACATATGAGGAACAAATGAATATTGCTTTCCACTGCCGTGAAGTAAAGGTCATCAGAACTTGGGGTTCACCCAGAAGACACCAGCTGCTGCAGAATGCCATGGATGGACTCCGTATTATGCATAGACTCCAGATTTGTAGGTATGCTGGGGGAGCACATAGCCTGAGCTAAGAGCCACACACACGGGCTGAACATCGGGCAATATCGGCCAGTTCAAAAGAAACCAGCCAACATTCGGCCCGTGTGTAGGGCAGCCAGTCTGACAGAAGGCAGCCAAATACTTTTATCTAGCGGCTGCACATGTAAATCTTTCATGCACTAAAAGGTTTGTACCAATAATGACCTATAATATTATCCTTTGTGATATATATATATATCCGATCTTCTATCATGTCATATGCTGTATTTGCACTAATCCTATATATTGTACTTTTTGCTAATAGTTTACTCTATACATCTACCTGGGGCACCCCTTGAAGAAGAAGGTTGCTTTGAAAACGTCGGGTGTTTTTGTGCTATTGTATAAGCCACTCACGGATGTGCTGAAAAATTTTTGTGGTCAATAAGGACAGTTACAGGATGTGTGGTGCCCTCCAGAAGGTCTCCATTCAGAGAAGGCTTCTTTTATTGCTAGAAGTTCTTTGTTGCCGACATTATAGTTCTGTTCTGCAGTTGTCATTTGGCGGGAATAGAAGTGCTCCAATGTCTGTATTGGAGGCATCTACTTCTACTATAAAAGGGAAGTTCTGGGATAGGAAGTACCAGTACAGGTGCAGTGGTGAGTAATGTTTTCAGATGTGAGAAAGCCATTTCTGCCTCTGGACCACTGGAAGCATGCCTCCTTTCTTGTCACATAATTAATGGGAGCCACAATTTTAGAAAAGTTATTAATAAATCTCCGGTAAAAGTTTGCGAACCCCAAGAACCGTTGCACATCCTTTATGTTCCTCGAGGTAGGTCAGCCTAGGATGGCTGGGATCTTGCTGGAATCCATGTTCAGCCCTTCAGGAGAGATGATGTAGTCCAAGAACTGTAAACGGGGCTGTTCAAAATCACATTTTTTTAATTTAAATTTAATATAGAATTTTTTTTGTCATAATAGTTCTAAGACAGTACGGACATGATCCCGGTGCTCCTGTAAATTGGTCGAAAGGCAAGTATATCATCCAGATAAGCCACCACAAATTGGTCTAACAAGTCTCTGAAAACATACTTTATGAAAGTTGAAAGGTAGCTGGTGCATTACAGAGGCCAAAGGGCATTACTAGGGTTTCAAAATTCCCATATCTTGCCCGAAAGGCTGTCTTCCATTCATCTCCAGGTCGGATGCGATCAAGTATGGTAAAAAAATCTATGCTGTTCTTAGTCTCTCGAATAGTTCTGAAATTAATGGAAGTGGGTAATGATTCTCGACTGTCATTTTATTTAATTCTCTATAATCAATGCATGGGTGCAGGGTTCCACCTTTCTTTTCAACAAAGAATAGTGGGGATCCAGCAGGGGAAGTTGAAGGGCGGATAAACCCCTTCATCAGATTTTCTTGTAGAAAGTCCCTTAATGCTTTCAGTTCTGGCTCAGAAAGGTTGTAGAGGTGACCAAAGAAAATTGGGGCACCTGGCACAAGCTCTATTGGGCAATCATAGTCTTGGTGTGGTGGAAATTGGTTTGCATTTTTCTTATCACAAATGTCTTTAAAGTTTTGGTACTGGGGGCAATCTTTCCAGGTTAGTCAATGTAACTTCAATAACAGTGGGTTAGATGCCCTTTATTAGACAATGTAACTGACAATGTTCAGAAGAGGTTTCTGGCCTGCCATTCAACAGTGGGGTTATGAACCGATAGCCATGGTATTCCTAAAATAACAGGAAGTTGAGGAGGAGAAATCAGGTTGAAAGATATTAACGCTTGATGTCCAGGCTCGATACTTAACTGCAGAGGAACAGTCTCATGAGTGATTTCTTTGGAGGGGAGTAGAGAGCCATCCACTGTCTCCATATGTATTGGGGATGGTTTTGGTGTTTGGGTGATGCAAACTTCAAATCCACAAAGTTACCACCAGCCCCGGAATCCAGCATTGCTGAGGTGGAAAATAACTGGTCTCTCTCTTTAAGAGTGACGCTTAAAGTAAAATGTGGGTGATGCGAGACAATCTCATTTTCTTTTTGTGTTACGGAAGACAAGGGTTGTGTAATAGATTCTACCTCTACCCTAGATAGGACAATTCTCTTAGACCGGCCGCTGCAATGGTTTTATTTGGTCGTCTTGATTTATTTGGACACCTGAGGGCGTAGTGATCTGACTGACCGCAATAGATGCAAAGATTCAGTTCACATCTGCGTCTCTTTTCAGCAAAGCTTAGAGCTCCAACCTGCATAGCCTCAGGTTCAGGTTCGGGTTCAGGTTCATAGCTGGCAAACGATTTAGCCATAGGTTGACAAAAGAAACGAGGAACTAAAGTTAGCAGATCTTTGTTTCTCAAATTGCCTCTCGATAGAACGTCTATTGGTCCTAATGCTCAATGTAATAGTTATCAAGATCATTGGGCATATCTATTCTGGAAAGTTCATCCTTTATATTCTCAGAAATTTTCTAAAGTGAAAGTGCTTTGCACTGTCATTCCAGGTGGTATCAGTTACCCATCAATGAAATTCGGCAGCATATTCAGCAACAGGACGTCTTCCTTGGCACAAGTTCAGTAAAACAGTTTCAGCAGTTGTTCTGTGATTCGGATCATGGAAAATTAAATTTAGGTTTGTCACAAACCCCTCGAAATCTCCTAGAATCTCATGGTCTTGCTCCAAGTATGGGGAAACCCATGCCATGGCCTCATCAATGAACAGAGCTATAATAAAGTCTGTCTTGGAGCGTGGAGTTGCAAATCGGTAAGGTTGCAGCTGAGAGTGTAGTCGACATTTATTCATAAAGCCTCTATAGAGTTTAGGATCCCCATTGAATTTATTAGGCAAGTGGAAGGGGTTTGAATCCCTGTTAGTAGCGGTCTGTTGGCGTTGCTGCACAAGTTGTGTTCATAATCCAATTACTTTTCCTTGTGCACTCGCGCTTGTAAGCCTTGAACAACCTCAGTTAGTGAGACAACATGTTCACTCAGGGATTGTGGAGGTGTGGTGGTCTCCATGTTGCGGCCAGATTATTCTGTTAGTAGAATACCTGTAATGAGTAGAGACCAATGGCCGACAATGCTAGACAAGCTCAGTTCTCAGGTCTGTGAAAGATAGGAAAGTCTGAATAGCTAGACCTATTATCAGTGTTGGGGTCACAGGCCAAGGTCGGTGCAGGAGAGAGTTTCGTAATCGAGGTCACAAGCCAAGGTCGATGCAGGAGGAGAGTTTCATAGTTGGGGGTCACAACTCAAAGTAGTTTTGAAACAGCAATAGAAGTAGCTCAAGTAGTAAGCAGGATCAGCCCACAATAATCAGGTGACAGGGAGTGCAGAGGCAAGGTTTATATAGGAAGTTCATGGGAGTTGCAAGGAGTTTAAGGTTCAACAGCAATCAAGACAGAAGACACAAGGCAGGATTGGCCAATAGACCACTCAGGATTGTCCAATAGACCAGGCAGGATTGTCCAATAGATCAGGCAGGGAGCTTTCCAGTATCCCAGATAGCTCAGCAAGAAAAATCAATGCTAGACACAAAAGAGGTCCCAGGTTGGAGCCCAGATCCTGACACAAACACTAGAATACTCACTGATCCCTGCTCTCTCTTCACACAATCAGTGTGTGAGGAGAAGAAGCAGGGATCAGATGGACACAGCCAATCATGTGGTTTACCCTGATTGGGGTCGGGCTAGGTCCGAGGGACACATGCCATCCCCGATCACCGCGGTGCACACCCCCAGGGGTGTGCATCTGTTATGTTGACAGTTGAAAAATTTGACCGACTGTGATTGAACACAGCCAATCACGTGGTAAACAGCCAATTTCATTAACTGTTTACCCTGATCAGGGATGGCCTGTGTCCGGGGGACACGCACCATCCCCAATCGTTGCACCCCATTGGCGCACACTAGCTTGTTATCCTGCTGGATGTCATATGACGCCCAATCAGGATAACTGAACCATTTTCCGGCCGTCATTCTTCTATATGGCAGGAAGCGGTTAATAGGATATCCTTCCATATATTTGTTTTTATTACCAACTCCATTTCACAGAATACATACAAATAATTGCAAGTGTGAAATGTCTTCCTTACCAAACTTCTTGAATGCCGAAAATGCACACATCAGATGCCTTGTGTATATACACAAGCCCTTAGCTTAGATAGGATAGGAAATGAAATCTTAGGCCCCTTTCACACGGACGCCATCCATTCAGAGACAGTTTGCACATCTGTCTTCAGTTCAGTTCACATCAGTTTTCACTTTAATTCCGTTCAGTTTGCATCAGTTTTTGCATCAGTTTTTTTTTTTTTAAGTTGTTACAGAAAGCAACCAGAGGTGACAAACCTATAAATAAAAGAATGTTTCTCATCTAACAATGGACATAAATGGAACAGATGCAAATGGACAGCATCCGTTCCCTTTCAATGGATCTGGACATTGGCTTTTCCGTTTCGAAAATTGGAACTGAATGGACACAGATGTAAACGGATGATTATCCGTTTGTCCATTGCGATGGATTGCTGTCCATTTTTCATCCATCAATAGACAAATGAAAAAACAGAGAGTCAAAACGCCCATGTGAAAGAAGCGATTTGCTCAATGTTTTCAATTTAGTTGGCAGAAATTGTTAACATGTAATATTCACATGAGTCTCTCCAGTGTCTTAGGAGGTGATTTACTAATACTGGAGAGTGCAAAATCTGGTGCAGCTGTGCATGGTAGCCAATCAGCTTCTAACTTCAGCTTGTTCAATTAAGCTTTGAAAAAAAAAAAAAAGAAAGAAAAGAAAACTGGAAGTTTATTGGTTTCTATGCAGAGCTTCACCAGAAATTCCACTCTCCAGTTTTAGTATCCCACTTTTTGTTCTGTGCTTTTTTAATGGTAAATTATAAACAGAAAAAAATAATTACCGTATTTATTAGCGTATAACACACACTTTAACCTTAAGAGGGAAGTTTCAGAAAAAAAAAACTTTTCACAGCCCCCTGCATAGTACACATAGTACACAGACCCCTGCACAACACACAGCCCCCTTTCATTATAAAGCCCCCCCCCCCTGCACTCCCAGGAGGCCCCCAGTCTCCTGGGACAGCACTGCCAGCATACTCTAAAGTTGAGGAAACCTCACTGCCAGCCCCTTCTCATACACCACTCCTCCTGTGTCACTCATTGTAAATCAAAGCTAAATACCTCCATTAATGCCGCTCTCTTGTGGACCCGGTCATGTGACTGCTCTCCTCTCTTTCATTGCTCTACTCCAATCAAAAGCTATACTCGAGGAGGCGGCGGACCGGGAGGAGGAGAGCGGCCAGAACGAACAGTGTTAATTGAGGGATTTAGAGACTTTGTCATATACCGCTCCTCCTCACTCTCAATTTAAAACTAAGGGCTGGCAGTATGTTTTCTGAACTTTAAGGTATGCAGCAGCGCTGCCCTAGGGCCAGGAGAGGTGGGGCGGCTGGCTTGACACCACAGGTGGTACCCGGGGCGGACCATCCAATCCCCGCCGCCCATTGGTAAAAAAAAAAACGATATTGGCGTTTAACACGCAGGGCACAATTTGCCCTCTATTTTCAGGGTTAAAAAGTGTGTGTTATACGCAGATAAATACAGTATTGATCAGCATTTGCTGACTTACTAATGAAAATGTTCATCGCCTGGCTGTTCCTAGCTTAAACACCTTCCCAGTTATAAAACTCTGGTTTAACTGCATGTTGACTATGCCATTCAGTCCTTGTCACCAATCTTTAGGAAAGTTGTGCTTGAACTTGAGAAAGTCCAGAGAATTGCAACAAAGCTAAATAAGGGGGCTAGAGGACCTCAGTTATGAGGAACAACTACAAAGATTAAACGTACTCTACCTGGAGTAGCCACTAAAGAGAGGGAATCCCCATTGCAAGATATCCTCAGTATTCCGGTTCTGGGGACAACTCAAAGTATTGGATTTTCTTTTACTTTTCTGTAATAATGGTAAACAGGACAGCAATAAAAACCTGACAAGTGTTCTAATCCCTCTCCACTCTGTTCAAAACTAAAATATCCTGTGCCTTTAGTTATACTTTACAGGGGATATGATAACAATATTCAAATCTTTGAATGGTGACTCTAGCATTTGTAGGAAACTTTTTAATCTTGTCTCTATAGGCACATGGCAACACAATGAAGTTGGAGGAGAAAAGAGTCAGTCTTAAACTAAGAGGTTCTTTACTGTTAGGGTGGTGAGGATGTGGAACTCCTTACCCAGTTGGTGGTGTCAAAGGAGAGGGTAGACCAGTTAAAAAAAATTTGCGTTTCTTAGTCTAGGGTCACACCTATGCAGCTGTGTTTGATGCATTTTTCAGGCACGTTTTTCAGTGCATTTTACGTTTTTTTTTCTCTTTAACCAGTTCCTGACCAGCCGCCACAGTTATACTGTGGCAGGTTGGCTTTGCTGGGCTAAGCGTCATAGCTGTACGTCGGGGGCCGCGACGATCTGATTCACTTCAGAACTGATCAATCTGCAGGCCAATGATTTCTGGCCTGGCCCCAGTGATTGGTTCTGGCGAATGTTTACACTTACACAGGCAGGGGAAGTGATGTCATCTCCCCTCGTGGAACTTTTTTCCGTTTCGGAGAGAGGTGAGAAGACATCTCAGAGTAAGTTTCACCAACACTACACTGACAGAGTACACTTAGGCACACTTGTCACCTCCTGATCACCCCCTCAGTTAACCCCTTCACTCCCTGTCACTGTGTCACCCAGTGCAGTGTTCATATTTTTTTTGATCACTGTACTGGTGTCATTTGTGACAATAATCAGTGTTGGGGTACTTAGTGGTAGGCCCAGATAGGTCTAGGGACCCCCCTAATAAAGGTTTAACCCCTTGATCACCCCATCACCAGTGATCACCGAATTCGTATCACGGGTGACCCTGGTTAGTTAGCTATTTTTTTATTGCGTCAGGGCACCTTCCGTATATTACCTAAATAAAGGTTTAACTCCCTGATCACCCGGTGGGTGATATCAGTTAGGTTTTAGCGTCAGGCAGGGTCTGCGTCGCTCCAGGCAGCGTCAGATAAGTGCCAGTAGCTCTAACACCCATGCACGCACCATACACCTCCCATAGTAGTATAGAGTCTGAACAAATCAATATCTGATCAGATCTAAACAGTAGTTTAGGATTCCCAAAAATGCAGCGTTAGCGGGATCAGCCCAGATACTGGCTAGCACCTGCGTTTAGCCCCTCCACCTAGCCCAGCCCACCCAGCCCACTAAACACATAACTACAGCATTCGCAGAGTCAGGCCTGATCCCTGCGAATGCTAACAGTTTTTTTGGTAGCTCTTGAAGCAGTCGTTGACAGTCGGGTTCTCTTTTTTCCTTTGAGTCTCACTAGTATACCAGTAAATTTAGAAGCCAAAATGTCCAATCGAAGGTACACTAGTGAAGAGGCCTACACGTTTCTGAGCCTGACAGATGAGAGTGAAGAGGAAGTCAACCAACTGTCCGATTCAGGCTCAGAATATGAACCAGTAGACAGCAGCGGCACCCTGACAGATAGCTTTGACGACACAGTAGGGGTCCCTGCCAAGGTCAGGCGTACCGGACCCCGTTCTTCTGCTGTTGTTGAGGTGCAAGAAAAGGGCTCTCATATGCAGCAGAGAGCCAGTACTATTGCCACTCATCCTTCTAGTGAACTGGCAAGCACCAGCGGCCTAGTACATCCTGGTCGTACATCCAATACTGCAGTAATCACTTGTGACGTGCTGAGTCCCATAAGTGCAGTTCAAGCCGGTGAGGTGGCTAGCACAAGTAGTGTCCCGCAGCCACCAAGAAGAAGACAAACACAGGTCCGTCGAGCCCATAGTGCCCTTACTGCTGCATTTGCCAATCTGAATTGGGAGCCCACCACTTCTGCAGTACCCGTACGTCCCCCATTCACTGGCCAACCTGGAATTCAGATGGAAACAGTTGATTTGATGTCACTTGATTTTTATTCGCTGTTTTTCACGGAAGATTTGTATGCTGGTCAATTCATCGCCGCTAATCCCCAGTTGACCCTTGCTACCCATTACGGTTTCTGAATTTAAGACTTTCCTGGGCCTATCCCTCCTCATGGGCATAGTTAAAAAAAAAAGTGAGTTGCGGTCATATTGGTCTACTGACCCAATTCACCATATGCCCGTGTTCTCTGCCTCCATGACCAAGACACGATACGAGCAGATCTTGCGGTTCATGCATTTCAATGACAATAAACTCTGTCGTCCTCGGGATGACCCTGGATACGACCGGCTCCAAAAAATTCGGCCCCTCGTAAACCACTTCAACCAGCAGTTTGCAGCCTTGTTTACTCTCGATCCAGTTGTCTGCTTTGATGAGTCCCCGATTACATTTTCTGCCCGCTTGTCTATCAAACAGTATCTTCATAGCAAGCGTGCCAGATAAGGGGTCAAGATGTATAAGCTCTGTGACAGGGAAACAGGCTATACATATAGTTTTATGGTTTGCGAGGGAAGAGATAGTCACGTGGAGCCGGAGAACTGCCCAGACTACATAGGGAGCGCTGGTAAGGTTGTGTGAGACATGGTGTCACCCTTGTTCGGAAAGGGGTACCATTTCTATGTGGACAATTTTTACACAAGTCATCTTTTTGATTGTGTAATTGGCGCATGTGGCACTGTGCGATCTAATTACCGGGGCTTCCCCCAACGGCTTGTAGAGTCCCGAGCCTGCGTGAAATGTAATGATTTGTTAACAGTGAAGTGGAGGGATTCACGGAATGTTTTCGTTCTGTTCTCCCTTCACGCAGATACGACAGTCCAAATTCCTATGGCTACTGGTGTTGTGGAGAAGTCCCTGTGTGTCCACGAATACAACTTTAACATCGGAGGGGTGGACCTCAATGACCAGTTGTTGGCGCCGTACCTAATTTCTCATAAGGCCAGACGCTGGTATAAAAAAGTGTCTATATATTTATTTCAATTGGCTCTGCTGAATGCTTTTGTGCTATACAAAGCTTCAGGACGAACTGGATCCTTCCTAAAAATCCAGCAAGAGATTGTCACAGCCCTTCTGTTTCCAGACGATGCTATGGCCCACCTTCCCAATGCAAATGCAGTGAGCCGGCTGCATGAGAGGCATTTTCCATGTGTCCTCCCTGGTACCACTGCCCACAGAACACCCCAAAGAAGATGTTGTGTCTGCAGGAAACGCGGATTTAGGCGTGACACCCCCTTTTATTGTTCCTCCTGTCCTGACCAACCATCGGTGATGGTTTCCAATGCTACCACACACTAGTGGAGTATTAGCATAGGGTACAGAAGCACTACACAGTCCTAGGGCACATTTACACAGGGCCTCGAAAGATGGCCATCACATTTTGAGAGACCCTAATCTGGAACGTTTACAGTTTACATAAAAGTGCAAAAAAAACCCCACAAATTTTGTTTGTTTGGTTTTAATTTTCTTCTCTCTCTATTGTTCTCTCTCTTATGTTCATTCTCTATTGTCCGCTCTATTGTTCGTTCTCTATTGTTCATATCTATTATTCTCTCTTTATTGTTCCTGTATTTTAGAACTGTAATGTTTTATTTTTACTATGTTTTATTGTATTTGCTTTGCAGGTATAGTATGTCTTACTGTTGTACTGTAATGTTACTTTGTTTCATTGTTAACCATCATTTGCTTAGCAGGTACGCCATTCAGCTGCAGCACGAGTTTATGTATTCTGACAGCAACAGCGTTTGCTCCCACGATACGTAAAGCCATGGCTCCAGAGCTGTAGGAGGTGATTTCACTAACACAGTAAAAAAAAAAAAAAAAGAGCATATATGCCGAAGCATGGGGGCAGGGATGGAGGAGTGATTTGCTCATAACATTAGGGGCAGATTGCCCCTATGCTTCAGTATATACTTTTTAGGCACAGATTGCATTAAAAAAAATGTTTTTTATTTTTACTATGTTTTATTGTATTTGTTTTGCAGGTATGGCATGTCTTACTGTTATACTGTAATGTTACTTTGTTTTATTGTTAACCATCATTTGCTTAGCAGGTACGCCATTCAGCTGCAGCACCGATTTATTCATCTTGACAGCAGTAGCATTTGCGCTCACGATACATGCATGTATGCCCATCATTAGAAGTGGGTGGATAAAGAGCGGTATTCTAATGGTGGGCATAGCTACCGATCAATCTATTTTTCATTCAGCCCACAGGCTGCATGAAAAAAAGAACATTACAATATATGCCCAACAAGGACCAGCAATGTGCTGGTATGCTGCTGGACTTTGAGTGGTTATACCAGAATGATGCCTGCAGGTTTAGGTATCATCATGGCATCATTCTTTTCATCCAGTGGTCGACTTTAATGTAAAAGCAATCCTAGTGGCTAACTAGCCTCTAGACTGCTTTTACTAGCAGTGGGAGGGAACGCCTCCCCCCCACCATCTTCCATGGTTTTCTCGGACTCTTCTGTCTCAACAGCGAACCCGAGAATGCAGCCAATGGTTCCGCCAGCTGACCATAGAGCTGATCGGAGACTAGAATGGCTCCAAACAGCTCTATGGCCTAAGAAACCGGAACCTACAAGCATTTCATGACTTAGGTTTCGCCGGATATAAAGAGCGCCATTGGGAAATTGGGAAAGCATTTTATCACACCGATCTGGTGTGACCAGATGCTTTGAGGGCAGAGAAGAGATCTATGGTCTAATAGCTCCCATTTAAAAAAAAAAAAAAAAAAAAAAAAAAGAGTACCTGTCACTACCTATTGCCATCATAGGAGATATTTACATTCCCTAAGATAACAATAAAAAAAAAAAAAAAAAAAAAAAAATGAAAGGAACAGTTTAAAAAAAAAAAAAGGAAAATTAAATAATGAAAAAAAAAAAAACCTGTGCCCCCCCGTGCAAAGGCGAACGCAAGCGTCGGTCTGGTGTCACATGTAAACAGCAATTGCAACATGCATGTGAGGTATCACCACAAAGGTTAGATTGAGGGCAGTAATTTTAGCAGTAGACCCCCTCTGTAAATCTAAAGTGGTAAACTGTAAAAGATTTTAAAGGCTTTTAAAAATGTATGCAGTTTGTCGCTGCTGCGCAATCGTGCGCAATTTTAAAGCATGTGGTGTTTGGTATCCATGTACTCGGCATAAGATCATATTTTTTATTTCATCAAACATTTGGGCAATATAGTGTGTTTTCGTTTTATTAAAATAAAATAAAGTGTTTTTTCTTTTTTCAAAAACACCCACCATTTTAATCTGTAGGGCCTTTGCGTAAAAAAAAAATATAATGTTTGGGGGTTCAAAGTATCTTTCTAGCAAAAAAAAAAAATTTTCATGCAAACAAAAAGTGTCAGAAAGACCTTTGTCTTGAAGTGGTTAGAAGACTGGGTGATGTGTGACATAAGCTTCTTATGTTGTGCATAAAATGCCAGGACAGTTTGAACCCCCCCCCCCCCCCATGACCCATTTTTGGAAAGTAGACACCCCAAGCCATTTGCCGATAGGCATGTTGAGTCCATGGAATATTTTATATTTTGCCACAAGTTTCAGGAAAATTACAAACTTTTTTTTTGCACAAAGTTGTCACTAATTAATATATATTGCTCAGACATGCCATGGGCATATGTGGAATTACACCCCAAAATACATTCTGCTGCTTCTCCTCAGTATGGGGATACCACATGTGTGAGGCTTTTTGGGAGCCTAGCCGTGTACAGCACCCCGAATACCAATCACCGCTGTCAGGCTTTCTAAGGGTGTAAAATGGTGATTTCACTTCCTCACTACCTATCACTGTTACGGAGGCCCTGAAATGTCAAGATAGCACAAAACCCCCACAAATGACCCCATTTTGGAAAGTAGACACCCCAAGGTATTTACTAAGAGGCATGGTGAGTATTTTGCAGCTCTCATTTGTTTTTGAAAATGAAGAAAGAAACAAAACATGTATTTTTTTTTCTTTTTTCAAAACTTTGTGACAAAAAAGCAAGATCTACAAAATACTCAACATGCCTCTCAGCAAATAGCTTGAGGTGTCTACATTCCAAAATGGGGTCTTTTGTTTGTGTGTGTGTGGGGGGGGGGTTGTGCTATTTGGGCACTTCATGGCCTCCAAAACTGTTATAGGCAGTGAAGAGTGAAATCAAAAATGTACTCTCTTAGAAAGCCTGAAGACGGTGCTTGGTTTTTGGGGTCCTGTATGTGGTTAGACTGCCAAAATGTCTCAAGCGTGTGGTATCCCTATATTCGGGAGAAGCAGCAGAATGTATTTTGGGGTGTAATTCCACAAATAACCATGCCATGTTTGAACAATATATCATTTAGTGACAACTTTGTGTAAAAAAATAATTATTAATTTTCCGGAAACTTGTGGCAAAATATAAAATATCCCATGGACTCAACATGCCTATCAGCAAATAGCTTGGGGAGTCTACTTTCTATAATCGGTTTATTTGGGGGGGGGGTTCAGCTATCTTGGCATTTTACGACCTTGGAAACTGTGATAGGTAGTGCCAGTATATGAACGGGTCAGGGGTGAACTTTGAAATGGGAAGGGAGGCACTATCTGCATCAATAACGGTTATTTTGAAGGAGGGGAAGGACAGCACGCTCTGCTCAAACTATCGGCCAATAGCCTTGTGAAATGCAGATACTAAATTATATGCAAAGGTATGGGCAACTAGGCTGAGGGAATGGATTACTGACCTGGTCCACCCGGATCAGGTCGGATTCATACCAGGAAGAGAAGGGAGGTACAACGGTGTGAGAACGCTGCTCCTCATACAGGCCATTAAACTGAGCGGGTCCAATGATCCAATGGATTGAAGTGCTATATAATCACCCGTCCGCCTCGGTAAAGGTGAACGGGGTATCCTCTTCCCCATTTGTAATGGAAAATGGAACTAGGCAGGGGTGCCCGCAGTCGCCACTCTTGTTTGTGTTGACAATGGAACCTCTGCTGGCTTCAATCCGAAATAACCCAGATATCAATGGGACTGGATGGGAAAAGAAGAGCATAAGTTGGCAGCATCTGCCGATGATGTGCTGTTTTATATTTCAAATCCAAGGATCACGATTCCAAACTTGCTGGGGCCATTGAAAAAATATGGAGGAATTTCAAATCTCAAAATAAACCTTAGCAACTCTGAAATCTTGAACATAAATATTAGCAGACAGGAAAAAGTGAAACTACAATGAAGAATTTCATTTTCCATGGAGAAAGGAAATAAAATACTTAGGAGTCAGTTTGACTGACTCATTAAGGAAAATATACCTAATAAATTATATCCCTTTGCTAGATGAAATCAAGCAGGAAATGAAAAAAATATCAACACAACCTCTCTCCTGGATAGGGCGTATTAATATGGTCAAGATGGTGCTGATGCCGAAAATTCTATATAAGTTTCAAATGCTGCCTTTATCACTTCCTCAAACATATTTTAAAACTTTAAAAAGCTTAATCTCGAAGGTTATATGACATAATAAAAAAACGAGAATTGCAGCCGTGGTGCTAGAAAGGGGGAAAAAAACAAGGGGGCTTAGCTGTCCCGGACCTTAAAAAGTACTATAATGCTGTGGTACTTACACGGGTGGTTGAATGGGCAAAAGAGGTAAATGAAAAGAGGTGGGTTAATATAGAAAATGCAATGAGTGGTACACAATTAAGACGTATGATATGGAACCCCCCACAGCACAGGGTATTGGGAGTGAACACGCACGAAATAACACGCACTGCACTAAAAATTTGGGACACGAACCATACACAAAAATTTGGGCCTACAACTCACCTTTGATCTTTTTAAAGGAAAACTAGTATTTTGCACCGGGGAGGTCGGTGTGAGGGAATTGGATAAAAAAAGAAAACGCACAATTGAAAGATATGATAAAAAGGGGTAAAATAAGCACTTTTCAAGATTTGAAATTGGACATGAACGTAATGGTGATAGATGCATGGTGTTACCTCCAGTTAAGTCAGTTTGTAGAGAAACTGCCTCAGCCAATAAGATACGGTGAAGACTACAGGAGCGGCTTTGTCTGAGAGAAAAATCAAAGAGTAATGTAGCCCGTATATATAAAATATTATCAGATAGAGATGACCTGTAGGTTCGGCCATACATCAAAAACTGGGAAAACGAATTGGGGTCACGATGTAATAAAGACACTATTGATAAAATTATGATACTTGCACATAATTCTGTGGTAGATACTAAAATGGTGGAGATGAACTACAAGTGCCTGGCTAGGTGGTACGTGACGCCAGATAAAATAAAGTACATTTCAACCGAAGATATCCTCGGAGTGCTGGAGAGGGTGTAAGGCAACAGGAACAATGGCACATATATGGTGGGATTGTTCCACTATTAAAAAATATTGGAAGAAGGTTTTACAACTAATAAAGAAAATCACCCACAAAGAAATACCGGAAGATCCTTGGATAGGTTTGTTTTATGGATCAAAAGTCTCTATTAAGCAATATAAAAGATCCTTAACCACTTGCCGACCGCCTCACGCCTATATACGTGAGCAGAGCGGCACGGGCAGGCAAAATCACGTACCTGAAACGTGATTGCCTTCCCGCGGGTGGGGGGTCCGATCGGACCCCCCCCCGGTGCCAGCTGCGGTCGGCATTTGGTTGGGAGCGATGACAGACGAGGGGGAGGCCATCCGATCGTGGCCCCCCCCTCGCGATCGCTCCCAGCCAATGAGAAACATCCCCTGCCTCTGTATAGTACACAGAGGCAGAGGATGTGATGTCATCTCTCCTCGGTCTGGCAGTTTCCGTTCCAGCGCCGAGGAGAGATGACATGTAAGTGCACAACACTCACACACAACACAGTAGAACATGCCAGGCACACATTACACCCCGATCCCCCCCCCCATCGCCCCCCGATCCCCCCCCCCCCCTGTCACAAACTGACACCAAGCAGGTTTTTTTTTTTTTTCTTGATTACTGCATAGTGTCAGTTTGTGACAGTTAGCAGTGCTGGGACAGTGAGTATTACCCCCCTGTAGGTCTAGGATACCCCCTAACCCCCCCTAATAAAGTTTTAACCCCTTGATCACCCCCCCTCACCAGTGTCGCTAAGCGATCATTTTTCTGATCGCTGTATTAGTGTCGCTGGTGACGGTAGTTAGGGACGTAAATATTTAGGTTCGCCGTCAGTGTTATATAGCGACAGGGACCCCCATATACTATCTAATAAATGTTTTAACCCCTTGATTGCCCCCTAGTTAACCCTTTCACCACTGATCACCGTATAACCGTTACGGGTGACGCTGGTTAGTTCGTTTATTTTTTATAGTGTCAGGGCACCCGCCGTTTATTACCGAATAAAGGTTTACCCCCCTGTAGGTCTAGGGTACCCCCCTTACCCCCCTAATAAAGTTTTAACCCCTTGATCACCCCCTGTCGCCAGTGTCGCTAAGCGATCATTTTTCTGATCGCTGTATTAGTGTCGCTGGTGACGCTAGTTAGGGACGTAAATATTTAGGTTCGCCGTCAGTGTTTTATAGTGTCAGGGCACCCGCCGTTTATTACCAAATAAAGGTTTAGCCCCCTCATCGCCCGGCGGTGATATGTGTCGCCCTAGGCAGCGTCAGATTAGCGCCAGTACCGCGAACACCCACGCACGCACCGTACACCTCCCTTAGTGGTATAGTATCTGAACGCATCAATATCTGATCCGATCAGATCTATACTAGCGTCCCCAGCAGTTTAGGGTTCCCAAAAACGCAGTGTTAGCGGGATCAGCCCAGATACCTGCTAGCACCTGCGTTTTTCCCCTCCGCCCAGCCCAGTCCAGCCCACCCAAGTGCAGTATCGATCGATCACTGACAGTTTTCTTTGTAGCGTTTTGGTGAACTGGCAAGCACCAGCGGCGTAGTACACCCCGGTCGTAGTCAAACCAGCACTGCAGTAACACTTGGTGAATGTTTTGAACGCTACCATGCACTAGTTGAGTATTAGCGTAGCGTACAGCATTGCACAGACTAGGCACACTTTCACAGGGTCTCCCAAGATGCCATCGCATTTTGAGAGACCCGAACCTGGAACCGGTTACAGTTATGAAAGTTACAGTTACAAAAAAAAAGTGTAAAAAAAAAAAAAACACAAACAAAAATAAAAAAAAATAGTTGTCGTTTTATTGTTCTCTCTCTCTCTATTCTCTCTCTATTGTTCTGCTCTTTTTTACTGTATTCTATTCTGCAATGTTTTATTGTTATTATGTTTTATCATGTTTGCTTTTCAGGTATGTAATTATTTATACTTTACCGTTTACTGTGCTTTATTGTTAACCATTTTTTTGTCTTCAGGTACGCCATTCACGACTTTGAGTGGTTATACCAGAATGATGCCTGCAGGTTTAGGTATCATCTTGGTATCATTCTTTTTAGCCAGCGGTCGGCTTTCATGTAAAAGCAATCCTAGCGGCTAATTAGCCTCTAGACTGCTTTTACAAGCAGTGGGAGGGAATGCCCCCCCCCCCCACCGTCTTCCGTTTTTTTCTCTGGCTCTCCTGTCTCAACAGGGAACCTGAGAATGCAGCCGGTGATTCAGCCAGCTGACCATAGAGCTGATCAGAGACCAGAGTGGCTCCAAACATCTCTATGGCCTAAGAAACCGGAAGCTACGAGCATTTTATGACTTAGATTTCGCCGGATGTAAATAGCGCCATTGGGAAATTGGGGAAGCATTTTATCACACCGATCTTGGTGTGGTCAGATGCTTTGAGGGCAGAGGAGAGATCTAGGGTCTAATAGACCCCAATTTTTTCAAAAAAGAGTACCTGTCACTACCTATTGCTATCATAGGGGATATTTACATTCCCCGAGATAACAATAAAAATGATTTAAAAGAAAAAAAATGAAAGGAACAGTTTAAAAATAAGATAAAAAAGCAAAAAAAAAAAAAGAAAAAAAATAAATAAAAAAAAAGCACCCCTGTCGCCCCCTGCTCTCGCGCTAAGGCGAACGCAAGCGGCGGTCTGGCGTCAAACGTAAACAGCAATTGCACCATGCATGTGAGGTATCACCGCGAAGGTCAGATCGAGGGCAGTAATTTTAGCAGTAGACCTCCTCTGTAAATCTAAAGTGGTAACCTGTAAAGGCTTTTAAAGGCTTTTAAAAATGTAGTAATTTTGTTGCCACTGCACGTTTGTGCGCAATTTTAAAGCATGTCATGTTTGGTATCCATGTACTTGGCCTAAGATCATCTTTTTTATTTCATCAAACATTTGGGCAATATAGTGTGTTTTAGTGCATTAAAATTTAAAAAAGTGTGTTTTTTCCCCAAAAAATGCGTTTGAAAATCGCTGCGCAAATACTGTGTGAAAAAAAAAAATGAAACACCCACCATTTTAATCTGTAGGGCAATTGCTTTAAAATAATATATAATGTTTGGGGGTTCAAAGTAATTTTCTTGCAAAAAAAAATAATTTTTTCATGTAATCAAAAAGTGTCAGAAAGGGCTTTGTCTTCAAGTGGTTAGAAGAGTGGGTGATGTGTGACATAAGCTTCTAAATGTTGTGCATAAAATGCCAGGACAGTTCAAACCCCCCCCCCAAATGACCCCATTTTGGAAAGTAGACACCCCAAGCTATTTGCTGAGAGGCATGTCGAGTCCATGGAATATTTTATATTGTGACACAAGTTGCGGGAAAGAGACAATTTTTTTTTTTTGCACAAAGTTGTCACTAAATGTTATATTGCTCAAACATGCCATGGGAATATGTGAAATTACACCCCAAAATACATTCTGCTGCTTCTCCTGAGTATGGGGATACCACATGTGTGGGACTTTTTGGGAGCCTAGCCGCGCACGGGACCCCGAAAACCAAGCACCGCCTTCAGGCTTTCTAAGGCCGTAAATTTTTGATTTCACTCCTCACTACCTATCACAGTTTCGGAGGCCATGGAATGCCCAGGTGGCACAACCCCCCCCCAAATTACCCCATTTTGGAAAGTAGACACCCCAAGCTATTTGCTGAGAGGTATAGTGAGTATTTTGCAGACCTCACTTTTTGTCACAAAGTTTTGAAAATTGAAAAAAGAAAAAAAAAAATTTTTTTTCTGGTCTTTCTTCATTTTCAAAAACAAATGAGAGCTGCAAAATACTCACCATGCCTCTCAGCAAATAGCTTGGGGTGTCTACTTTCCAAAATGGGGTCATTTGGGGGGGGTTTGTGCCATCTTGGCATTTTATGGCCTTCAAAACTGTGATAGGTAGTGAGGAGTAAAATCAAAAATGTATGCCCTTAGAAATCCTGAAGGTGGTGCTGGGTTTTCGGGGCCCCGTACGCGGCTAGGCTCCCAAAAAGTGCCACACATGTGGTATCCCCGTACTCAGGAGAAGCAGCTGAATGTATTTTGGGGTGCAATTCCACATATGCTCATGGCCTGTGTGAGCAATATATCATTTTGTGACAACTTTTTGTAATTTTTTTTTTTTTCTTTTTTTTATCATTATTCAATCACTTGGGACAAAAAAAATAAATATTCAATGGGCTCAACATGCCTCTCAGCAATTTCCTTGGGGTGTCTACTTTCCAAAATGGGGTCATTTGGGGGGGTTTTGTACTGCCCTGCCATTTTAGCACCTCAAGAAATGACATAGGCAGTCAGAAACTAAAAGCTGTGTAAATTCCAGAAAATGTACCCTAGTTTGTAGAGGCTATAACTTTTGCGCAAACCAATAAATATACGCTTATTGACATTTTTTTTACCAAAGACATGTGGCCGAATACATTTTGGCCTAAATGTATGACTAAAATTTAGTTTATTGGATTTTTTTTATAACAAAAAGTAGAAAATATCATTTTTTTTCAAAATTTTCAGTCTTTTTCCGTTTATAGCGCAAAAAATAAAAACGGCAGAGGTGATCAAATATCATCAAAAGAAAGCTCTATTTGTGGGAAGAAAAGGACGCAAATTTCGTTTGGGTAGAGCATTGCATGACCGCGCAATTAGCAGTTAAAGCGACGCAGTGCCGAATTGTAAAAAGTGCTCTGGTCAGGAAGGGGGTAAATCCTTCCGGGGCTGAAGTGGTTAATTCCCATCTTGATCAATGCAGCAAAAAGTCTTATACCAAAAAAATGGCAGGAAGTAGATAGCCCTAAAATTCGGGATTGGGTATTTTGCATTAATGAAATATATCATTTGGAGAGTTTAGACGATAGAGGGGATTAAGCACAAGATGGGGCAGACTGTAAAGACAAATGGGAAAAGTGGAAGGAGTTTAAAAAATCATGGAGTTATGTTGAGGCAATAACTCAATAAATAAAAAGGGGTGGGGACATGAAGACAACAATAGTTAAACTGCCTTTTGGACTTTGGATACAAGGTGTGGGTGGAATGGGGGGAGGGTATAAGGTATAATGATATGTTTTCGTTGAGATGTAATGTAAATATATGTCTTGTTTTTGTATGATGATATTTCTATAAAATAAAATAAAGAAAAAAAAAAAAAAGAAAAAAAAAAATAAGTGATAGGTAGCGAGGAGTAAAATAAAAAATTTCAAAAATGTATGCGCTTAGAAATCCTGAAGGTGGTGCTGGGTTTTCGGGGTCCTGTATGCGGCTTGGCTCCCAAAAAGTCTCACACATGTGGTCTCCCCGTACTCAGGAGAAGCAGCAGAATGTCTTTTGGAGTGTAATTCCACATAAACCCATGGCATGTTTGACAAATATATCATTTAGTGACAACTTTGTGTAACTTTTTTTTTTTTGTCATTTTTCAATCACTTGTGACAAAAAAATAAAATATTCAATGGGCTCAACATGCCTTTCAGCACATTCCTTGGGGTGTCTACTTTCCAAAATGGGGTCATACTGCCCTGCCATTTTAGCACCTCAAAGAATGGGATAGGCAGTCATAAACTAAAAGCTGCGTAAATTCCAGAAAATGTACCCTAGTTTGTAGACACTATAACTTTTGCGCAAAACAATAAATATACTTTTATTGACATTTTTTTTACTAAAGACATGTGACTGAATACATTTTGACCTAAATGTATGACTAAAATTGAGTTTATTGGATTTTTTTTATAACAAAAAGTAGAAAATATCTTTTTTTTTTTTTTTTTAAATTTTCTGGCTTTTTCCGTTTATATCACAAAAAATAAAAATTGCAGAGGCAATCAAATACCATCAAAAGAAAGCTCTATTTGTGGGAAAAAAAGGATGCAAATTTTGTTTGGGTACAACATTGCATGACCGCGCACTTACCAGTTAAATCAGCACAGTGCCAAATTGTAAAAAGTGCTCTGGTCATTGAGCAGCCAAATCTTCCGGGGCTGAAGTTGTAATGCACTGTAAAACACACAAATCTGGTTGCTAAGAAGGGATCAGGAAGCCGGCTGCTGCATCCCTAGCAACGATGAGTCATCAGCTGTCAGCGCGGTTCCCACCGAAAGCTGAATTGAATAAAATAAAATAAATTTGCTGGCAAAAAAAAAAAAATATGAAAAAAAGGCGTGGGGGTCCCCCCAGTTCCATACCAGGCCCTTTGGGTCTAGTATGGACTCTGAGAGGACCCCCACGCCAAAATTTAAAAAAAAAACTACGTGGGGGCCCCCCCCAAAATCCGGAAGGTCAGGAAATGAAGGGGACAAGCGAGCACCCCCCCTCCTGAACCATACCAGGCCACATACCCTTAACAAGCACCTTGCCTCCATGTAGATGGGGACACGGGCCTCTTCCCTTGCCCGGTGGTTGTCGGGGTCTGCGGTCAGAGGGCTTGTCGGAATCTGGAAGCCCCCTTTAACAAGGGGAACCCCTATATCCCGGTCCCCCACCCTATGTAAATGGGTATCGGGTACATAGTACCCCTACCCATTCATCAAAAAAGCAGTGAAACGTAAAAAAAACCCCAAGAGACAGTTTTTGACAATTCCTTTATTAGTAAAATGGCTCTGAGGTGCCATCTCTCCCGATGTCGTCGCCTTCTTACGCTGCTGTTTTCTCTCCAAGCTGTCATCGTCTTCTTCCCCCTCGCGTCATTGCTGTCGTCTTCTTCTTCTTCGCCGTCGCCGGTTACCCGTTGAAAAAAAAAAAAGCTGGTCTTGTCGCGTAGCTCTTGTTAATTTTTTTTTTACTTTTCACAGCTTTTTTGGTGAATGGGTAGGGGTATGATGTACCCGATACCCATTTACATAGGGTGGGGGGCCGGGATCTGAGGGTCCCCTTGTTAAAGGGGGCTTCCAGATTCCTATAAGGCCCCTGCCCGCAGATCCCAACAACCACCGGGCAAAGATTGTTGGGAAGAGGCCCTTGTCTTCATCAACATGGGGGGCAAGGTGCTTTGGGGTGGGGGGGTGCAGAGCCCCCCTGTCCCAAAGCACCCGTACCCCCAATGTTGAGGACATGCGGCCTGGTATGGTTCAGGAGGGGGGGGTCCCTCCAAATCCTTACTAGACCTGAAGGGCCTGGTACAAACCTGAGGGGAATCATTTTTTGGGAATTTTTTTTTTAGCCGGCAAATTTTTAATTTCTTTTACATTCAGCCTCATCAATTGCTAAGGACACGACGGCCGGCTTCCTGGCCCCCTGCTTAGCAGCCAGCTATATACAGTGGTAAAATAAGAACCGCAAAACCCAAATCGCATCACAAACGCACCATTTGCATTTTTGGTGCAGCTCCATTGAAATATATTAGGCGCAAATCGCGGGACAAAAATGTCCCCGACCCTTTCCAAAAACGCACTGGCCACAAAACACATAGTTGTTGAACTAGTACCATAGGAAACCATGTTAAATGCGTTTCTACAAACGGCCAAACACACTAAAAAACGCATAGGTGTGAACGTGGGGTTAGAGAACAAAATGTACAGGGATATGGAAAAGAGTAGTCACACACACACACATTCTCAGGTTGAACTGGATAGACTGATGTCTTTATTCCTTACCAACTATGTAAACCAGAACAAGCGTGCAGCAAGTGAAGTCAGAACTCTCGATCTGCATTCTTGTTCTAAATTTGTGACTCAAAGTACTGCAGCTAGACATCGTCACTGTGCTGCACAGAGAACAGAGCTGTGGCGGGGGGGGGGGGGCTCAGAAGGCCTGCCTACTACAGAGTAATATAAGACCAGTCAGCTTGCACAAGTAGAGGGAGCAGCAGTGACCGGTCTGTATTACAGGAAACTCCTGCACAGAGGCAAAGTTTCTTGCTGGAATACTGCACAGATTTGGAAGAAATACACAAAGCACACAAAATATCAAGTAAGAATACACATGCCTCTTGTATTTAGACAATTTTTTCTTATCCCAGAGTACAGCTTAAAGGAAATACATTAAGAAATTATTACGCACTTTGATTAAGGAAGCAGACTTACCTGCAACTGCTAGATCCAATGCATCCTCATCTACAGACTCTTGGGAACAAAACTGTGTTAAAGGAGACAGTGGATATGACGCATTAAGGTTTAAACCAAGCATGAAGTTATGCACTTTTCCAGCTCTTCCTTCACGCGTGTTGAATAGGGCAGTGTCACTTATTAGAGCCATGAACATGCGTTGAACCCAGCTGGCTTGGTTGTTTTTCTGATATTCTTCTTCAGCTTCAACATTTTCACTTCCTAAGCAAATTTGACAAAGTAAAAAATCAGTAGACAAAAATGTATAATACTCCTACCCCTATACCAGCTTAAAAGGCCAAGTTCAATCCTTCCAGAAATTAGCCTATGCAATCAAGGGGTCTCAGCAGATATTAAAAACTGTGCAACTTTGTAATTTGTTATTGTCATACCTGTAGGTAGGGATGGGCCGAACACCCCCCTGTTCGGTTCGCATCCAGAACAGGCAAAAAATTTGTTCGAACACGCGAACACCTTTAAAGTCTATGGGACACAAACATGAAAAATCAAAAGTGCTAATTTTAAAGGTTAATATGCAAGTTATTGTCATAAAAAGTGTTTGGGGACTCAGGTCCTGCCCCAGGGGACATGTATTAATGCAAAAAAAGTTTTAAAAACGGCCATTTTTTCGGGAGCAGTGATTTTAATAATGCTTAAAGTGAAACAATAAAAGTGAAATATTCCTTTAAATTTCATACCTGGGGGTGTCTAGTATGCCTGTAAAGTAGCGCATGTTTCCCATGTTTATAACAGTCCAAGAGCAAAATGACATTTCTAAAGGAAAAAAAAGTCATTTAAAAGTACTAGTGCCGGCTATTAATGAATTGTCGGTCCCGACAATACACATGAAAGTCATTGAATTCCATTACCAGGCCCTTCAGGTCTGATATGGATTTTAAGGGGAACTCAGTGCCAAAATTTAAAAAAAAATGTCGAGGAGTTCTCCCAAAAATGCACACCAGACCCTTATCCGAGCACGCAACCTGGCAGGCCGCAGGAAAAGAGGGGGGATGAGAGAGCGCCCCCTCTGAACCGTACCAGGCAACATGCCCTCAACATGGGAGGATGTCCCCATGTTGATGGGGACAAGGGCCTTATCCCCACAACCACCTTGCCCGGTGGTTGTGGGGGCTGCGGGCAGGGCTTTATCGGAATCTGGAAGCCCCCTTTAACAAAGGGGACACCCAGATCCCGCCCCCCATGTGAATTGGTAAGG
The DNA here is from genome assembly GCA_037952925.1 of Lithobates clamitans. Taxonomy (NCBI): domain Eukaryota; kingdom Metazoa; phylum Chordata; class Amphibia; order Anura; family Ranidae; genus Lithobates; species Lithobates clamitans. The sequence continues at coordinate 3,229,401 of JBBGZY010001017.1, read as the reverse complement.
AGTACATTGTACCCCTACCATTTCACAAAAAGAAATTGTCAAAATGTTAAAAAACCACAGGAGACTGGCTTGGGACAAGTCCTTTATTAAAAATAAAAACATAAAAAATAAAAAAGAGATTCCAGCGATGTAATCCAATAAATCCATGCTCCTACTCCAGCGATGTAATCCAATTCTCGATCTCTAGCGATGGATGATCTCCAGCGAGAAACACGCACAGGATCCTGCCTCCACCGGAGGCACCCAGCCAATGACGCGGCTCCAGCTTAACAGCTCTTATATAGCTGAGGGCGGGTCCACCCGTCACGTGACCCCACCCCCTCTGACAAGGGGAAACGCGGGGTTTCCCACTGATGTGTACGGGAGACCCCACCCCCCTGCGTTGCATCAGAGGGGGGCGGGGTCACCCATAGACATCGCTGGGAAACCCCTTGTCAGAGGGGGATGGCGTCACATGACGGGTGGTTCTGCCCTCAGCTACATAAGAGCTGTCAGGCTGGTGCCTCCAGTGGAGGCAGGATCCTGTGCGTGTTCTTCGCTGGAGTCTCTGGAGATCATCCAATGCTGGAGATCGAGAATTGGATTACATCGCTGGAGTAGGTGCATGGATTTAGTTGATTACATCGATGGAATCTCTTTTTTATTTTTAATAAAGGACTTGTCCCAAGCTGTCTCCTGTGGTTTTTTAACATTTTGACACTTTCTTTTTGTGAAATGGTAGGGGTACGATGTACCTGTTACCAATTCACATAGGGGGGGGCCAGGATCTGGGTGTCCCCTTTGTTAAAGGGGGGTTCCAGATTCCGATGAGCCCCCCACAACCACCGGGCAAGGGTTGCGGGGATGAGGCCCTTGTCCCCATCAACATGGGGACATCCTCCCCATGTTGAGGGCATGTGGCCTGGTACGGTTCAGGAGGGGGGGCGCTCTCTTGTCCCCCCTCTTTTCCTGCGGCCTGCCTGGTTGCGTGGTCGGACAAGGGTCTGGTGTGGATTTTTGCTGGAACCCCACGCCATTTTTTTATTTTGGCGCGGAGTTCCCCTTAAAATCCATACCAGGCATGAAGGGCCTGGTGATGGAATTTTGGGGGACCACCACGCATTTTATTTTCAATGACTTTCAATTACTTTTATGTGTATTGTCGGGACCGACAATTCATTAATAGACGGCACTAGCGCTAGTACTTTTAAATTACTTTTTTTTTCTCTGACTATTGTAAACACAGGAAACATGCGCTACTTTACAGGCATACTATAGACACCCCCCCAGGTATGAAATTTAAAGGAATATTTCACTTTTATTATTTCACTTTAAGCATTATTAAAATCACTGCTCCCGAAAAAAAGCAGTTTTTAAAACTTTTTTTTTGCATTGATACATGTCACCTGGGGCAGGACCCGCATCCCCGAACACTTTTTATGACAATAACTTGCATATTAACCTTTAAAATGAGCACTTTCGATTTCTCCCTTTTAAAGGGTGTTCCACGGCTTTTTGAATTTGCCGCAAACACACTAAATTGTTTGCGGTTTGGCGAACGGGCGAACAGCCAATGTTCGAGTCGAACTCATGTTCCGACTTGAACAGATAGCCCATCTCTACCTGTAGGCTATTAGTGCCCCCCCAGAAGCCTGGATAAAAAACTCCCAGTTAGCAACCCCCAGGTCTTGTCGTGTTGCTAGGACATGATCATTGCAATACTTCCAGTATTGCAGGAGAGAAAACAAATGGTTTTCACATCCTACAAACAAGCCAGGACATGGGAGGTTCTTAACTGGGAGTTTTTCAACCTGGCCTTTGGGAGGTCCAAATGGCCTACAGATATTATAATAAAATTATTGAACAGGCTTTTTTCTGGAAAAGTGAATTTAACCTTTAAAGCATAAAGACGCATTGGGTGCTGTAACAGTTACAGTATAGCTTTCCCTGACTCCTGCTCCCTTTGCCAGCATTATACTCACCTGGCCTGATTCAGGAAGATGTCACCAATGAAGCGGGACAGCCGTCCGTCAAAATGGGCTGAGCACTCTCCACTCAGTCCTGTGGAGAGTTTGTACTCTAAGCTGTGAGGATCCTGCAGTTACATTTCAGTCACGGTTAGCTGAGTATAAGACTGAAAAATGTAACGTGGGCAGGGGAAGCAATAATACAACATTACAAACATAAATTCCATAAGCAGTGGCGTCGCTAAAGGGGTGAGGGCTGCACCCGGGTGACACCTACCAGAGGGGTAACATCCGTGGGTAGTGGCACCGCTAACACTGCCCGCTGCCCTACACTCTTGGGTCTCGCTGGCTATCTCCTCCCTCACCGAAGGTGTCTCATCCTCCTCTCCGTTTACATCCACACAGGAGAAGCCCAAGGGACACACACCACTGTGTACAGCATATCCATCTGCGCTGTTCAGCTATACAGTATGTAGATGGACATTGAAAGGGGGCGTGCTATGGGAGGGAAGAGGGGTGTCTATACTGATGGGGGTGTTTGCACTGAGGGGGTTGTATATACTGATGGGGGTGTCTGCACTGAGGGGGGGGTGTCTATACTGATGGGGGGTCTGCACTGAGGGGGGGTGTCTATACTGATGGTGGGGTCTGCTCTGAGGGGGTGCCTGTACTGAGGGAGGGAGGTCTATACTGAGGGAGGGGGTCTGTACTTAATGTGGGGGGGTCTTTATTGAGGAAAGGGGGTCTGTACTTAGTAAGGGGATCTGTACTGAGGGGGGGGGGGGAGTCTATACTGAGGGAAGGAGGTCTGTACTGAGGGTGGTCTGTAGTTAGTTGAGGGGGGAGTCTGTACTGAGGGGGGACTATAGTTGTTGGAAGGGGGGTGACACCAATTTTTTCCGCACTGGGTGACACCAACCCTAGTGACACCACTGTCTGTAAGTGAAAACAATGTCACTACTGGCATTTATCCAAGAAAAAAAAAGAGAAGTTAAGACACTAAGGTTTTACAAAAAAATAAAAAAATAACAGACTTACTGGCCAGGTCACAATGTGAAAATAAAGGATATACAGTCTGGCTATGCACAATATAAAAATGCACAGAATAAGACAAACTTTGGACTGTTTATTACAACTAAAAAGAGGAAATATTTCTTTACACATCAAAACTTACAAAAATCTGTGCCCAGGGGTTCTACTTTAATACACAGGATCCATGCTAATCTGCATGTAAATCACTCTTTTTAGGTTTGTGTGACTATTCCCATTTACAGGACTACTACGTTTTTCTACAGAGTGTAAATTACACAGTGCAAAATGCATTTGCAGTATATATGCATGAATTAGATTACTGCAATCATAAATCATACAGATGAGGCAGTAGGGTTGATTTACTTAAACTGGGCAGTGCAGAATCTGGTGCAGCTGTGCATGGTAGCCAATCAGCTTTTAACTTGTTCAATTAAGATTTGACAAAAAACTGGAAGCTGATTGGTTTCTGCGCAGAGCTGCACCAGATTTTGCGCTCTCCAGTTTTAGTAAATCAACCCCAGTATCAATAAAATATGTAGGTGTTCCTCTACAGATCTACTTCCTCTAACTCCTTCCACCCATATGGTGCTTGATAGCACAACAATATAACATTATCTAGGCATTCCTCATAGTTTGTTAGGGTTCTTCTGGCCTTTTATTATATCCTGTGAATACATCTTAACTGCTGGCATCCTGATCAACACTAAATTTATGTACAGACCCCACTGGATGAATATTAACCTTATGGTAATGATTATTATTTACCATGTTCATTGATTGCTTTTCAAAGGACAGCAGAGCAGCGGCTGCAAGGTGTTCAGTAGGTGATCCTAACACCTTCTAAATGTCTGTTTTTTCTTTTTTTAATTCCAAGGGGGATTTTGTATTACCACACTGCAACTGGAGTCACGTATTTGGCTGGTGGTTGTGACTTGCTTCCATTGAACTTAAAGGGCAGTTATGTAAGCTGGGTTAAAATTGCAATGGCCACGAAGTAAGGCATTGCAGCCACGGCATGTGAAAAGCCCCATCTGGCTGCAAAAGTAGTATTTAGCTGGGCGGTCAGGGGGAGGTAGAACCGTGGCTCAACCATATGTTTTTAATTACCCTCTGACTACCTTACGTAAAAGAGCCTGTAGATCTCTGCAGACTCTACATGCTAATCAGCAGCATAATAACCCACTAATAAGTAAGGGTTAACTATTTATGGTGTTGGAGGCATTGCTGTGTATATATTGCTCTCTATGCACAGCAAATTGCAACAGAGTGAGCAGAGCAAAATTGCTCTGGTAAAAAAGACACATTACAATGAACTTAAAGTTATTCAACGATAACAAACTAATTACAAGCAAATTTGGTTTTATTTTACAACGTGCATACTTCAGACAGTATTTACTGCAATGCTGTCCTTGCATTTAATAAATTAGCAAAAATCACCATGACATAATTTAGTATTTATAATAAAGTCTGACACAGGCATCAAAAAATTCTGTCTCTCTTGTCAGTAGCAGCTGTGTTTGTACCACTAAAGCAGATGTCTCTTTTCTTTCTTTATTTTTTTTACAGACCATCCACTTGGTACACTATTTTCAATCTCTGACATTTTAGAGCAAGTCGTAAAATTTCTGGATGATCAGCTGCAACTGCTGTCACTGATCAGTGTATTCTGACAGTGGTGGCTGTCGCTATAAGAATACAATGTGAGGGGGGATTCCTTTTACCACCTTGTGTGGATAGAGGAATCTGTTGGCTGCTTGTTGAAGAAAAAAAACAAACTGTGTATGGCCAGCTTTCTACTCACCTGTCCCTGATCCAGCAAGATACAACTACCTAGATAGCGGTGCCACTTGTAAAGATTGTCCAGGCTGGCCCATTCTCTGTAATGGTTGGAAGCTTAAAATGCAATGCAGCATGTACCAAAGGATCAGTTACACAATAAAGAAAGCATTAAAAGAGGGAGAGGCAATTAAGGGGGAAATAATCAACTTGTGCAAATGTTCCATAATCCTGCGCAAAACTGGTCATATTAAGGTCACCACAAAACAAAAGAAACAAACAACTAGAACATATGTCACTTTTTCATTAAACTTGTTAAAGTAAAGGCATGTTGTTCAGTAAGGGGATTATGATATATAAAAAAAAAAGGAAGACAACAGAATATAGTAACCTGTACAGTGTAAAGCCCACTATTGTAAGAAAATCTATATGTTTACCTTTTGGCTCTTGCTGTTCATCATCGCTGTCTGAATTGTCCATGGTCACTATGTGCTTTGGTTTAATGTTTTCTAGGAACAATACAAAAGAAAAATGCATTTTATATAAATTATATTACTAGATGTAAAATCATGTATGAATATCACAAAAATGATTTTATCGTCGATTGAATTTTGTGGATCACACTATCCTGTTTGACAATTATCAGGCTGGTAGACTACAGAAGTGAGAAGGGACCTGGCTGCCAACTTTCGCTGTTATAGGAAACATGGAATATCAAATGGACCCATATTATATGTTAGGTATGTTTATCCAAGGTGTTGTTTAGTTGCACTGACAGGTATTTTATAATCTGAACATCTTTTATTCAAGTAAACACATTTAATGGAATGAGAAAACGTTGGTTACCATCTAATGGAAGACTATTTTGGTATTGTCCCTCACTAGCGAAAAAGTTAATCTTACTGTTTCCCTGCAACTCTTGACAGATCATCCATATTCTTATTATCTTTTTAGGTTGTGGTGCCCAAATGGGACCTTCCCATCAAATTTCATCCCAACCTTATCCTCTCTGCTTATAAAAGCCACCCAACCTTCTTGGAAACTTGCAAAGTAGTGGGTTGGCGGCGTGCATTTTTCAGAAAAATATCTCACATTCCTTAGCATGAAGTAGTATCCTTTGTAGTGAAGCACTGCTGACCTCTATTTTACCACTAATGGTGGCTGGTACAAAAGTAATTTGTATTAAAGGTGTAGTCAAAAGGACACAGAGACCGGTTTGTATTTTACATTTCTTAGAGACTCCAGTTGTGAGATTTAATCATTAGTCAAGCTAACCAAAAGTATACATTATTACTGTTACTACTGTAAATCGTCCATTACATGAACACGGTTGAAATACATGCACATTTAGTGTATCTATGTTCACTTTAAACTTACTAAAGTGATCACACAACTAAAGTTTACTTTAGGCCCACACCACCAGCATATCATTTTGTATTCACTGAGAGGACAAGCTCACGTACACATTTAGAAACTGAATTTGAATAGTACAGCAACCAAGCATTGGTCTCAACTGTCCCTCATTTAGAGGGACTGTCACTCTTTCTACTTCAGTATTTTGATTTATACTCATTTTATTTATACTCCTCTATAAAAATATGGCATTTAACTACTAAAACCTTTATTTTGCATTGACCTTTCATCCAACCACTAAATTATTTGATTTGTTATTTGGAGAACCAAAGTTCTAACATTACAGGTACATGGCTAAATCAAACCTTATCCTTGTGTTAAAGCTTTGTGAATTGAGCCTATTGTCCCTGCAAAGCTACTTTTAAAAACAAATTTGGCCTCTCATCAATTGAAAAGAGAATATGAACTAGAAATGGGTGAGCTTCCCTATGCACCAAAAGGCCACTTATCTAAAACATAACCTTTGTTATAAATCATAAAAAGGTATGTAATGACCATAACAGGTCATGATATATAATTCTACTGCTTCTTTTGCTAGTAGTTAGCAGCAGACAAACTTTAGCAAAACTGATCTATTCTGAATTTTAAATATGGCTGCAAAACAAAAATGAAAGTATTTTGCTGTGGGTGAAGTAGAAAGGGCCTTTACAAATGTATTAATCAATATTACAATATAATAAAAAGTTATTATATACTCAAAAGTCAACACAATTAGTAGTATTGAATACATATTTAATGGTTTCAAGATAAACATCCCTAAATTCACCATAGCTAAAGGAATTTCCTATGACATGAAAAGAATGGAAATGTGAATAACTGTATACTGAAAGGGCGGTTTGCTTTTGTGCAAGTCACTATGTTGAACACGTCAGAGGCTAAATACAGAATACATTAGAAAATTAAAATGTCAATGTTAACACATTATATATGTTTCTAGTGTATTACTAAAGCATCCTGAAGACCAAATGTGACACATTTTACTTGCAATACCTACACTTAAACTGTGTTCCACTTACATTTAGGATGTTTTCTTTACTAAAAATGAAAGTGCTTCTGAAAGCCTAAGGTTTTTACCTCTATGCATTAAGAAAAAACCTTCTGTGCCACAGGATGATCCCTAACACTTAACTGAGCCCAATCTCGAGCCAGCGCTATGCCCAAGAAAAGCAGCTCTCCCTCCTCACAGAGTAGCTTGATAGCAGCGAACACCATTGGCTTCTACAGCGGTCAGTTAAATTCTGTGGTAAAGGTGTAGGGGGTGGGGCTGAGTTTTTCTGTTTCTGAAGATGCTCACACAAGTGCCCTATAGGAAGCCACATCCTCCAAAGAGGTGGAGTCAGGAGTGCCAGAGGGGGATCCCAGAAGAGAAGGATTGCGGCTGATCTGTGCAAAACATTTGCACAGAGCAGGTAAGTATGACATGTTAAAAAAAAAAAAAAGTTTAAAATCACTTCAAAATGTAAACGGTTTGTATATTTCGAATTAACTACTTAAGGACCAGGCCTATTTTCAGACTTGGTGTTTACAAGTTAAAATCTTTTTTTTTTGCTAGAAAATTACTTAGAACCTCAAACATTATATATTTTTTTTTCAGACACCTTAGAGAATAAAAGAACTTTAGGTCACACCGTATTTGCGCAGCGGTCTTACAAGTGCAATTTTTTGGGAAATTAAAAAAATAAAACAGTAAACTTAGCCCAATTTTTTTTTTTATACTGTGAAAGAGAATGTCAGTTTTCAAAATGGCACTCGCTCGTTGATTGGCGACAAACTTTGACCCTTAAAAATCTCCATAGGCGACATTTAAAAATGTCTACAGGTTACCAGTTTTGAGTTACAGACTAGGTCTAGTGCTAGAATTATTGCTCTCGCTCTCACGATCGCGGCGATACCTTACATGTGTGGTTTGAACACTGACTTACGCATTGTTCGCTTCTGTGCGCAAGCTCGACGGACGGGCCGCTTTAAATTTATTTTATTTTTTTATTTTGACACTGTCCCTTTAAAAAAAAAATGTTTTGGGTCACTTTTATTCCTATTACAAGGGATGTAAACATTCCTTGTAATAAAATTTTTTTTTTCCCCCTTTAGGACCATTGGGCGGAAGTGACGTTTGATGTCACTTCAGCCATCCAATGGTTTGGAGCCGAGTGGGGGCCATCTTTCCCTCACTCGGCATCCAGCCTGTGAGGGGAGAGGATCTGATCGTCTCTGCTGCTACCGACAACTCTGGTAAGCGGCGGAAGGAAGAAGGGCCCCCTCTCCCACACCGATAAAAGTGATCCTGCGGCGAATCCGCACTTTATCTGAAAGCATAACAACGGTACTCCACTTCAAACAGCCCATGTACAACTGCAGCGGGCAGTCCTTAAGTGGTTAGAATAACAAGCATGTTATACTTACCTGCTCTGTGAAATGTTTTTTCAGAGCAGTCCCGATTCTCCTCTTCCGCCGCTTAGGGACACTCATGCGTCCTCGCTCCTGATACCTGCCCCTGACTCCCTCATCACTGGCTCTGATTGACAGCAGCAGAAGCCAAAGGCCAATGGCTCCTGCTGCTGTATCTAAGCCAATGAGGAGCAAGAGGGCCAAGAGAACCTGGCTCTCGTACAAATTGCTGAATTGAGATCAAACTCAGGTGTGTATTTAAGGGGGGCCTGCGGATGGGGGGCTGCATGCAGAAGGTCTTTTAACCTTTAATATCATTTTTTTACCTTAAAAAGGTAAAAAAAAAAAATCTAAAGGTCCTAGAATAGCCCAGGCAACAATGCACACCCCCCAAAGACGGGGAGGGGGGGTTTGGGGGTGCCCGAGCTTCGAAGGTATTATATGGCCGCACTACTTCAACTGCATAGCCGTCACTATAGCACTGAGTGGGTTCCACTGGAGGCACAGGCACGTGCTCCACATGCAATGGACCTTATCCTTTGGACTTCTCCAAAGCACAGAAAAGCGATTTTTGGACGTGCCCCAAGGTACGTTGTTTTTGGATCAGGGTCCACTCACTTATATTATCACTCACAATGGTGAATATTATTAAAAATGCCTAAGTCGCCCTCCTAAACAAAGCAGTAGACAATATTCCTAGACACCCGCATTCTTAGCGGTAAACATAGCCATCGCGCCAGCTTGGAAATGCCCCATTGTAGACATAGCATTGATGAAATGCAAATTCTATTGGATCATGTAAACGAGAAAATGGTGAGCATACTAAATGACAAACGACTCCTCTTCGAGAAAATCAATTGTTGAATGAATCTTGCCTGCTACGGTATCAAACCCCCCCAGACTATTTTGCTGCCATCATACTCTAGCTGAGAAGTTTCACAGAGACCAAGTTGTCCTATAAACATACAACGCATGGGATGGCTGATAGATTCTGTGTTACTTCAATATCTCGTCACTAGACACTGCCCTGCCTCCTGAACAAGTTACTCTAGGCTAAGGGGCCAGTTGAGTCCGTATCTGTCAGCAATAAGCCTAGCACTCAATTGTTGAACTGTTTTCAGGTTTGGATGTTTGTTTTCATGTTCTACAGAATTTATTTTTCTCTTAATATAGCAAGTGAGGACTGTTCGCTGCTCTACTGACAAATCTTTAACAACCTACGTAAATGATTAATAAAAACCATTAAAACAGAAAAAAGGTAAAAAAAAAATAAATAAATAAAAAAAACTTCTGCCTTTACAACCGCTTTAGGTTGTAGTAGTGGAAACTAGATATGTGCAGAATGAAAAAATGTTTAGTTTCATTATTTACATAAATTAGTTTACTTAAATTTGTTTAATCCATTTAATTCGTTTTCGGAATTCGTTTATTCGTATTCGAATCGATTCAAATTTTCGGAATTTGAATCGTTTTCAAAATCCAAAAGTTTTCTATTTTCCAAAGAGAATAGAAAATAGAGGAATAGAATAGAAACAAATAATAAAATCGAAAAGAATAGAACAGAGAATAAAAGAATATAATATAATGGTATAGAAACAAATAGAGTAGAATAAAAAAGAATAAAATAGAGACTATAACCAGCTTCTGAAATTCAAATTGAAAAGAATAGAAAAGAAAAAAACATAATTAAAAAAACAATAGAATAAAATAGAATTATAACCATTTCCAAAAATTCAAATAGAATCAATTCGAATAGAATTGAAAAGAATAGAAAGAATATAACCATCTTCCTATTCTAATCTATTCTTTTCTATTCTATTCAAATTTATTCCATTTGAATTTTGGGAAATGGTTATATTCTTTCTATTCTTTTCTATTTGTTTATTCTATTCTTTTAAAATTCGAAATTAATGAATTTCAGAAGATGGTTTTGTTCTTTCTATACTAATCTGTTATTTCCTATTCTATTCAAATTCAAATTGATTCTATTTGAATTTTGGGAAATGGTTATATTCTTTTCTATTCTATGTTTATTTTTTCCTATGCTTTTCTATTATAGTCTATTCCTTTTTTTTTTCTATTCTATTTTCTTATGTATTCAAACTGGAATTTATTCTATTTGAAATTCGAATTTCAGAAGATGGTTGCATTCTATTTTATTCCATTCTGTTTTTATTTTTTATTTTGTTCTGTTTTACTATATTCTATTCTTTTATTTTCTGATCTATTCTTTTCTATTCTATTTTTTTATATTTTATTCCTTAATTTTCTCTTCCATTTTATTCTTCCGTATTCTGGATTGGTTTAAATTTGTTACTATTGTAATTCGGATACATCTGAAATTCCTAAAAACGAAAATTTGTCCGAATTTTTATTCGGAATGAAACGAACTGCACATGTCTGCCCAGTATCTCATAAGAAATCATAGGTCTACTTTTACAGGATCAGACACTGTATGCTATAATCTGGCAGTTTAACTCACCTTTTTGTGTAAGGTGGAAGTGCTAGTTACTGCTTGCAGACATTTTTCTACCATGTTGGAAGATCTCTGCAACAAATTCAGGAGTGTTTCATTTCCTCATAAAAACAGAATTATCCTCCCACTTGGGATGTGTCCGAGTTTCTCCATCAAAAAGCAAGTAAGAAAAACTGTTCTGCCAGTATCTTGCAGAATGAGATTTGCCATGCCAAGCAGATTCGAACGCTCCATGTCCCTCATTTACTGACTTCAGATTAGCCAGGTTATACATTTCAATGGGTATCTCTTTTTTTTTATTAATTAACACGGATGGGGTGACTAAAAAGGTAGAGATTGCTTGTCTCCAGTGATTAATGCTATACCTTTTTATGAGGTCCCAACCTGCAGCATTATGAGTTACTGACTTAATAAGTAGGTATGGTACTTTCTTTAAAGGTCAATGACATCACAATGACATTACAAGGGGTGAGAAATCTTGATAAATTAGGAATACCTAATGAATAGGGAGAGTGTGTCACATTTGGTCTTCAGGATGCTTTAGTAATACACTACAGTATATAGGTAAATATATAAAAAAAAGTTTTACCCTTTTCCGGCTTGCTTATTGAGCAGATGGATTTTCCTACTGCAGTAGGGTTCTACATGAACATATTTTCACTGTGAATTAGTCAAAATGTAGAATAACTTTACAGTTCACTCAAATCTGTCTGCTCAATCGCCATTTATCTGATTGTCTAGGTGTAGTCTTAAGCCCGATATACACCAGTGGCGGCCCGTCCATAGGGGGCGCACGGATGCCGCCTCCCCTATCCATGGTTCCGGCCCCCTGATCCACATTTTAGTAGCACCGGACCATGGATTTCAATGCGGCGGGGTGTTTTTTTTTGAAGCACCTGATTAGAGCTAGAGTATCTAATAGGTTTCAAAAAAATGGGTGAGCTCAGAGCATTGCACTCTGAGCCCACCCAGTTGTGTGACCATAATGAATTAATTTTTGCTATTAGCACACTAAAGTTCCTCCCCGCCAATCGCCAATTAGGAGGCAGGTTTGTTTTCTGATTGACCAAAGTGTCAGGCGATCCTATTGGATGCCTAGTGCTTTGGCGGAAGACAGACGGCGGAGGAAGCTGGAGGAGTGGACACCGGAGCCGCCCGACCGCTGCCCACGCACCAGGAGCGGACACCCCAGCCCCGCCACACGAGCGGGTAAGTGCCGGGCCGGACAACCAGTGCGCGGGGGGGTATTGTTTGTTTGCTGCCCCCCCAAAGAAGAACAAACCAGCCGCCATTAGAACACACGGTGATACACAGGAGTGATCATCTGTTTTTTTTTTTGCATGCTCGTCTCATATTGAAAATTAATAGGTTACTAGAGTTGTGAAAATTTCTGTAAGACAGAATAAAACTTCCCCCGAGCATGCAGTCTTGGTCACTCAATTTTTTTATGGATGAATAATGTACTGATTAAACAAGCATCATGTGTTCGGTTATCATACAAGAAAAATGTTTGTGCTTATTCCTTTTGGATTATTTTGCATGAACTTTTATGATTGGCTGTCAAAAGCTGTGCATCAACAAATCAAATTATCGGACGATCGCTCCAAAACTGGTGTTTTGCATCCGATTTTCTCATCGTCTGTACTAGGCATTGCATAAAAGATTTGTATGCTATATTAAGGCTACTTTCACACTGCAGCAGGCGACGGCGGTAAAGTGCTGCTTTACCGTCATTTTAGCGGTGCTATTTGGCCACTAGCGGGGGGTTTTAACCCCTGCTAGCGGTGGAAAAAGGGTTAAAACCGCCCGCAAAGCGCCGCTGTAGCGCCGCTGTAGCGGCCCTTTGCCGTCGGTTTGGCGGCACGGCCCCATTGTTTTCAATGGGCAGGGGCGCTTTAGGAGCGGTGTATACACTGCTCCTACAGCGCTGCAAAGATGCGGTTTGCAGGACTTTTTTGACCGTGCTGCAAGCCCACCGATCCAGTATGAAAGCACTCGGGCTTTCACACGGGAGACACAGAAGAGGCTCTTTACAGGCGCTATTTTTAGCGCTGTAGCGCCTGTAAAGCGCCTCAGTGTGAAAGTAGCCTTATAGATAGCCATGCAAATATTTTAGAATCTTATCAAAAACTTAATCCAACCCAGGGAATTACAAGAGGCAGTCTGAATGACTCCTCCCATAATATCACTGACTTTAGGCATCTGCACTTTATACCTATAGCAGCTTTTATTGTATTACATGGGATCAATTAAAATCTCAATAAACGCAAATAAAAATAATCCTTTTTTAAAATAAGTATATGTACTCTGGTGTGTTACCTTTGTGAATTGACCTTTATGTCTCATTAAGGAACTATCTACTGGGAAAATATTTACTTTAGCTCTTCTTTATTAATGGACAGTAAAACCTTGGTTTTAGGCTGCATTCACACCTGAGCTATTTCAGCTCATAAAACTCTCGTGAAACGCCTGAAAAAATGCCTGAAAAACACCCAACAAGCAAAAATCCCATTCATTTCAATGACACCTGTTCACATCTGAGCGTTTTGTCATCTGAAGCAAAATGTCTGAAAAACATGAGCTTCTTTGGGGCAGATTACAGGCGTTTTCCTGCTTTTTACATTGGTGACCTGTACAAAATCGCAGTAAAAATGCGCAGCTTTGAAACGCTAAGGTGTAAATGCAGCCCAAGAATAACTTGGTTTGAGCATTTTGCAAGACAAGCAACATTTTTAAATACATTTTGACTTGATAAACAAGCGATGTCTTGATACACAAGTAGCGTCATGTCACAACTGAGTATAAAAGAGAGGAGAGGCGCCTCTAAGGCCCCTTTCACATGGAATCGTTCAGGTCCGCCTGTCAGTGTTTTAGGTGGACCTGAATGGACGCTCCATACAGTTCTATGGAGCGACGGATGTCAGCAGTGACATGTCCGCTGACATCCAATCCGCTAAATTCAGATGGCTGGAAACCCTATTTTCCATCTGTCTGGCGGATCGGATGAAAACAGACAGGCGGAACAGTTTTCATCCAATCCCCCATAGCGGAGAGCGGAGATCTGACAGGTCCGTCTCTCCACAGTGAGCAGAGACAGACCTGTCATCCTCTGGCTCAGCGAGGATCAACGGAGTGATCCCCGCTGAGCAAACGGAGTCCATGAAAAACGGACATTATATGTGAAAGAGCCCTTAGTGTAGCAACATGGTTACATTTAATGAAGGTACAACATTTAGCAACATATTGCTACACTTAAGAGGAGCCTCTCTTCTCTTTAATACTCTGCAGCTCCTGCTGGATTAAGCTTATAATCCCCCTTGTGGAGGCTTCTATTTGTGGATGGACATTTTATGGTTACACAACCTGTTCACAACCTGCTATAATCTTTTTATATGGACTATAAATGGAAACCCCTATGAATAATTGGTTGTGGAACAACTCATTTGAGTTTCCATTGTTTCTTATGAGGAAATTTGCTTTGATATACAAATGCTTTGGATTACAAGCATGTTTCTGGAACAAATTTTGCTCGCAATCCAAGGTATTACCGTATGTTTATTCTTTTTTTAAGTAAGGTCTATGATACAAAACCAATGCAACTAAAAAAGATTTTGAGATTAAAAAAAAACACAACTGAGTAATTAAGGTGATTGTAAAGTCTTATTTTTTTAAAACAACAACAAAACAGGTTTATACTCACCTGCTCTGTGCAATGCGATTGCACAGAGCGGCCCCAAACTTCCTCTTCTGGGGTCCTCCACCTGCCTTCATGGTTCCTCTTCCCTTCTGAGTGTCCCCATAGCAAACTGCTTGCTACAGGGTCCCTCGTGCGGGCTCAATCAAGAGACCCACACAGCATGGCTCGGCCCCACCCCTGCTCCTTCATTACAAGATTTGATTGACAGCAGTGGGAGTTAAAGGTTCCCACTGCCTCCGCAAAGCCTGTGAGGGAGGAGAGAGAAGACAGGGCCGCTACAGACAGGTATAGCTCTGGATCGAGTGGGGACTCTGTGAGGTAAGGTAAGGGAAGTGAGGGGGCAATACTGCTATCTAAACATTTTTTTATTTTAACCACCTGCCGACCAGCTCACATCGATATACATTGGCAAAATTGCTCTGCTGGGCAAAACCCCGTATGGGTACCTTATAAACGTTAAGATCCGCCAGGGGGCACACGCGCCCGCTGCATGGCGGGGGGACCCGATCGCAGGCCCGAGCACCAGCACGGGGATTTGTGTGTGTAAACACACAAATCCCTGTTCTGTCAGGGGAGAGGAGACATATCGTTTGTTCCTACTAAGTAGGAACAACGATACGTCTCTTCCCCCCAGTCAGTCCTATACCCATAGAGTTAGAAACACTAACTAGGGAACACAGTTAACCCCTTGATTGCCCCCTAGTGTTAACCCCTTCCCTGTCAGTGACATTTACACAGTAATCAGTGCATTTTTATAACACTGATCGCTGTATATATGTCAATGGTCCCAAAAAAATCACCGCCATTACTAGTAAAAAAAATAAATAATTATAAAAATGCCAAAAATCTTTCCCATTGTTTGTAGACGCTATAACTTTTGCGCAAACCAATCAATATACGCTTATTGCAATTTTTTTTTTACCAAAAATATGTAGAAGAATATATATTGGCCTAAACTCATGAAGAAATTTGTTTTTTAAAAACATTTTTGGGGATATTATAGCAAAAAGTTAAAAATATTTTTTGTTCAAAATTGTCGCTTTCAAATACCACCAAAGGAAAGCTCTATTTGTGGGAAAAAAAGGACGCAAATTTCGTTTGGGTACAGCATTGCATCACCGCGCAATTGTTAGTTAAAGCGACGCAGTGCCAAATTGTAAAAAGTGCTCTGGTCAGGAAGGGGGTAAAATCTTTCAGGGCTGAAGCGGTTAAAGCAAGGAATGCATTAGGGTAAAAAATGTTGGGCTTTGGAACCACTTTAAGTCCCGGAAGATTCTACCCCCTTCCTGACAAGAGCACTTTTTGCGATTCAGCACTGCGTTGCTTTAACTGACAATTGCACGGTCGTGCGACGTTGCACCCAAACAAACTGGACGTCCTTTTTTTCCCCAGAAATAGAGCTTTCTTTTGGTGGTATTTGATCACCTCTGCGGTATTTTATGCGATATCCCCCAAAAATATATAAAATAACAAATTTTTTCCTCAGTTTAGGCCGATATGTATTCTTCTACATATTTTTGGTTAAAAAGAAAATAAATAAAAATCGCAATAAGCGTATATTGATTGGTTTGCGCAAAAGTTATAGAGTCTAAAAATTAGGGGATAGTTTTATGGCATTTTTATTATTTTTTATTTTACTAGTAATGGCGGCGATTTGCGATTTTTATCAGGACTGTGACATTATAGCGGACACGTCGGACAATTTTGACAAATTTTTGGGACCATTGGCATTTTTACAGCGATCAGTTCCATAGAAATGCATTGATTACTGTAAAAAGGTCACTGGCAGTGAAGGGGTTAACCACTAGGGGGCAATCAAGGCTCACGTTTACCATAATAATGTAGGTGAGTCCAGCAAAATGTGATAATTCCATTTTAAAAAGGATGCTGTTTGGTGGTCAGCATCTTTATATATATCTCAGGGATTCTGGTGGAGAGACTTGCACAGCTACCATCCAACTGCTGTTTTCAAAACAAAAGGTAAATAGATAACATCCGATTGTAATGTTGTATTAAATAACTGAGATATTATATACAGTCTGTTGTATAATATACTGCATCTCAAAAAGAGAATAAAGTAGTGTAAAAGAATTATACACATTTTATTATTTATATAAAAATACTAGAGTTACCCAATTCTTCTTCCATTGTAGCTCCGGCATTATGGCTGGAAACTCCAAGAACTCTGTTGAAGAGTATTGAGAATGCACTACCCCAGACACCTGAAAGAAAGGAAAGTTTTTTTGAGGCTTAATTGTTTATTTAATTGGTTACATCATGCATATAATTTAGATTAAAAGGAAAGAAAGAGTGGTTTATATATATTTTCTTAATTTATTATAGTTATAACCAAAACCAAATTTGTATAAAAACATTTTTTTTTTTCTTTTAGTGCGGTAAATACGAAATACCGCAAATTTGTATTCTTATTTTAGTCAGCATGTGAAACTATTGGCTCCTTTTTATATTTTTATTCTCTTTCTTAGCAGCTGTTGTAAAGAACTCGTTTGTAAATCTAAATTGCTCAAGCTTAACCACTAAAAGGAACGCCCCACACAGATCTACTACGACAGGAGGGCCCTCCTATGCAAGATCACGTACCTGTACATGATTTTGTGCACTGGGTCTGGGGCACGCGTGCAGCTTGTGACCCGCTCCCGCTGTGATTAAAAGGAGAGGCAGAACGCGGTCTGATTATGTAAACAAGGCAGATCTTCGTTCTGTTAGAGAGGGAGATGGAGATCATGTGATTCTTCAGAGCAGAAACACGGATCTCCGTTTTCCTCCAATTAAGCCATCCCCCACACAGTTAAAGATTCATTTTTTTAGCACTGATCACCGGATTAGTGTCACTAGTCCCCAAAAAGTGTCACTTAGTGTCCGATTTGTCTGCCACAATGTCGCAGTCCGTCTAATAATTGCTGATCGGCACCATTACTAAAAACATTCCATAAATCTATACCATAGTTTGTAGACACTATAAATTTTCCACAAACCAATTAATATATGCTTATTGGGATTTTTTTTTTACCAATAATATGTAGCAGAATACATATTAGCCTAAATTGATGAACATATTTGATTTTTAAAAAATATTTATTGGGTATGTTTTATAGCAGAAAGTAAAAAATATTGTTTTATTTCAAAATTGTCTGTTTTTTTGTTTATAGCGCTTAAAAATAAAAACTGCACCAAAAGAAAGTTCTATTTGTGGGGAAAAAAGGACATACATTGTATTTGGGTACAGCGTCACGCGACCGCACAATTGTCAGTTAAAGTAACACAATGCCGTACTGCAAAAATTGGCCTGGTCACGAAGGGGGGTAAACCTTCCAGGGCTTAAGTGGTTAATTTTACACACATGGGTGAATACAGTGGGGAAAATAATTATTTGATCCCCTGCAGATTTTGTAAGTTTGGCCAATTACAAAAAAAGGTAAAGGGCCTATAATTTTTATCATAGGTATAAATGATAGACAAAGAATATAAACCAAAAATCCAGAAAAAACACATGATACAAATGTTATAAATTGAGTTGCAGTTCGGTGAGTAAAATAAGTATTTGATCCCCAAGACAAAACATGACTTAGTACTTGCTGGAGAAACCCTTGTCGGCAAGCACAGAGGTAAGACATTTCTTGTGCTTAGCGACCAGATTTGCACACATCTCAGGAGGGATTTTGGCCCATTCTTCTTTAGAGATCTTCTCTAAATCCTTAAAGTGGTTGTAAAGGCAGAAGTTTTTTTTTATCTTAATGCAGATGATCAGTGCTAAAAAAATGAATCTTTAACTGTGTGGGGGATGGCTTAATTGGAGGAAAATAGAGATCCGTGTTTCTGCTCTGAAGAATCACATGATCTCCATCTCCCTCTCTAACAGAACGAAGGTCTGCCTTGTTTACATAATCAGACCGCCTTTCTGTATCAGAAAAAAAATGTTTTACTATCCAAAGTTAAAACAGGGGCAGAGGATTTAATAGATGGAAAGTTTAAAAAAATGACTGAAGGTCCGCTTTAATAACATTTAGAGTGAAGCTGCACATGTACACAAAAAGCTCCCTATGTATCATTTAGGCAATGGCCAAAAAAAAAAAAAAACTTGCATCCAGCACAATACAGCTCAGTAGATTGCTTTAAGAAAGGCCCGGATACTTTCCTAAATGTACATAATATAACTGGGTACTAGCATTTATAGGTAAAGTTGATCCAGGGAAAATCCGATTTCCTCTTGGGGGATCAGAAAGGAATTTTTTTCCCCTGCTGTAGCAAATTGGAGCGTGCTCTGCTGGGTTTTTTGCCTTCCCCTGGATCAACTGTGGGTATAGAATTGGGTCTATTGGATAGTACGATATTTTTTTTTTTTTTTTTTTATGGTTGAACTGGCTGGACTTGTGTCTTTTTTCAACCTGACTAACTATGTAACTATGTAACAGCTCTATGCTGCTGTCAGGCATGGTTTACTTTAAAATTTCCTCCTAGCTGTTGTGCTGCACTGTGCAGTCACACCATTCTGGAGGGTATTGGTGTATCTGCACAGTGGAGTAAAACAGCTGGTAAGAAAACATATTGTAAACCATGCCCACTACTGCCATGTAGTGCATTGTAGAGGGGTACTACGCTGTAGCTGACATATTTTGTCAATTTTGTCTACTACCTAAAGAATGGGGGGAAGGGAGGTGCATACAAATTTATATAAATAAAAAAAGGTACAAATGTCATTTAAATGCAGTTTGACATATTAAACATATTTTAAAATTACTTTAAAGACTTATTTTATCCAAATAAACAATCTCTTTTTGTTACCTTAGTATAACTGATTTTACTCACCCATTAGAAAACGTAGTGGATATTCTTCATATTTCTTAATAACTGATCCCATATAAAACTTACTTCCAAAAAGCTCAGGAGGCATAAATGTGCCATACTTTGCCATCCCTATTTCATAGGGAGTAAATTCCACCCAGTCTGCAAGTAAAATGGTATTGGATATAATTAGAAGGTATAATAGTACAAAATCAGTATTGTATTTAAATATAAACCATCAGCCAAAACCAATGTAAAATCGCACATAGAATTACATAGAATAGATTTAATATAGATGCAAAACAGATTTTTTATTATAGTTGTATTAAAACTAAAATCAAGTAAGTGAATACAAGCATTTGCACCGTGCCACCCTCACCCCATGGGGTTTTTCAAAGTGACAGTGGGACTTGATCTGACAGTGATTTGACTTGGGCAGTGGTGTCTGACCTGATACCGTATTCTCTACTACATGTTGTTTGTAATTTGCCCTGGACTGCCACAGTCCACACAATGTACATTACATACCCCTGACACTTTCTGTACACTGTGCTAAATGTGCTAAATGTTACATAATCTTGACAATGTGCATTCTGCACATTGTGCTACAATTTACATACTGCAGACTTCTGCAAAATGTATGTGGTTTGTATGTTACAGTGGATGACTTGGTGGTTGTAAAGTCACATCTATTAATTACTTTGTTCCTCTCCAATTAGGTCAATGTTTAGCACAGTGTGTGTGTTGTCTTAAAATTATAATACTAAATAACTTGTGCACAGTACTGCTGAGCAGTCATGCGTCCCCCCTCTGCTTCCCTTACTTAACACACATATGCGGCCTCACCGGACTGGGCTTTTTTTTTGTGTTGGGGCCACATATTTGCTGCACGGTGCGCTTCCAGCACAGAGACCGGGGTCTCACTGTGAGCCCTGGGCCCCGTACTAATGATTGGAACCCAGAACTTAAGGTTCTGGATCAGAGAAAAAAAAAAAAATTAAAATAAATTAATAAAAATAAAAATAAATTTACTTAGATCAAGGTTTGATCTAAGTCATTGCCAGGGATAGTGTTTAGGTCAAAGGTCGGGGTCAGTGTTTAACATTTTTTTATTTTTTTATTTTTTTATTTTTTTTAGTATCAGTGTGTTTTATGTGGGATAAATAAAGCAAAATTAACACAATTTTTTTTGGCTATACTGTGGGTACATAGAACAACTAACATACACATATGTGGTATCGCTGTGATCAGGAGCAGGAGAATTATTTTTGGGTTGTTCTTTGGTAAAATGTTATGGTAGTACTAAGAAATATGCAGCCAATATGCAGCTAATCTTTTTTTTTTTTTTTTTTTTTACTATTTTGGGCCAGTTTTCCTTTGACAATTGAAAAAATAAAATAAAAATAAAATCAGGAGATATCCATTACCATTTACCACCAAATGAAAGCCCAATTTGTTCTGGAAAAAACAAGGTACAGGTATAATACATCTGAATGCACAACGATGATGTGATGATATGTACGGTTTTACTAACACATGTAAAAGTTGCAAAATTGTACTAAGGCATTTAGATTTGTTTTATCCTTAGGCACGAAGGGGTTAAAGGTAAATTCACCTTTCTTAACATGTTAGATGTTACACCCATTTTGTAAACTAATTAATAGACCACTCTCCGGCCCTTTGTGAACAAACTGCCTCCTGCTACAGACATTTCAAATTTTGGACTCATCAGTTCAGAGCATATATTTGAAATATTTATTTGTAGCAGGAGGCAGTTTGTTTGCTGAGAGGCTGGATAGCGGTACAATAATAAGTGTCTGCAGCATGGTGGAGGTTCCTTGCAAGTTTGGGGTTTAGAGATCTGGTCAGGATCAACGGCGTACTCAATGCTGAGAAATACAGGCAGATATTAATCAATCAAGCAATATCATCAAGGGACACGTGTGTTTGGCCCCAAATTTATACTGTAGCAGGACAATGACCGCACACATGCAGCCAATTTCATTAAGAACCATCTTCAGGGTGCCAAGAAGAACAAGGAGTCCTGAAAGTGATGGTTTGACTCCCGCAGAGACCTGATCTCAACATTGAGTCTGTCTGGGATTACATAAAGAGACAGAAGGATTTGAGGCAGTCTGCATTCACAGAAGATGTATGGTTAGTCCAAGATGTTTGGAACAACCTACCTGCCAAGTTCCTTCACAACTGTGTGCATGTGTACCCAGAAGAACTGAAGAAGTGATGCGGTTTTGAAAGCAAAGGGTAGTCACGCCAAATATTGATTTAATTTGGATTTCTCTTCTGTTCATTTATTTTCCATTTTGTTAATTGATAAACAAACTATTAACTTGTCTATTTTTAACGTGTCTATTGCTCAAAGCATTCTTAATTGACAGCATTTTTCACACCTGCCTAAACCTTTTGCACAGTACTGTATATCTACCTATCGTTTCGGTACCATCAATGTATTACTTCAAGCATTCCAAACAAAGGGGCACAGTGCAGAACTGGCTTGGTATGTCAGTAATAAGGAAAGATTTGCTGCAGGGAAACCAGAACTTATACTGGTGACTGGCCCTTTGCCCTTTGTCTGCCTTGTTTTGGGGCACAGCTATCAGACCTACTCCTTATTTAGAAGTTGGCTAAATAATGATTAATAAACAGCCACATAGAAAAGCAATTTAAAAAATATTTCTAACTATATTATATCAGCTATACACAGCTGGAATCTTTGCATGCTGATATGATCAAATTCACCATGTGGTTAAAATTTTATTATATGCTTCCTCTTATACATATAATCTATAACATGAATGAAAATAAACCAATTTAAAGGACAACTGCAGTTATCAATTGTCGCAATAGCAATTTCATATAGGTTCTAAACCTCGTGAACAACAGTATATTTATTGCTTGAAAATGCACCTGGGTAAATCAGTTTTGGGTCACACTGATGTGCTTTAAAACATGGTATGCTTTTTAAAAAAAAAATGCATATCACATTTTTAATGCTTTTTGGTTTCCTAAATGCCAGGTTCGCCGTGTTAGTCGCAGCTGGAGCCTCGATAAGCCTCATGGAGACGTCGGCTGGGTGTCTCTGGATGGGAGTGGTCCAGGGCTGTCAAACTGGGGAGCCGCACACATGCTGTCTGGCCAGTCAGAACGCGTTTCGAAGGATCCCTCAATAGAGACTTTCCGGCGGTCCTCCTGTGACACTGCACGTGGAAGCTCCCACCAGCTCTAGCACTCTTGCAAGTGCTCCAACATTTTTAACGCAAGTTTTTAGTGCTGTTTTATACTTATATACTGAATAAATTCCTAAGCCATTTAAAAGGATTGGCTTGGCGCTTCTCTCTCCTCCTTTTGCACCTAAGAATCAGATAAGTGGCTCAAAAAACGCACCGCCTTTCATTGACTTACAATGAAAGGCAGTGCCAGGACAAGGTCAACGGTATCCAGGTCGAAGATGGCAAACTGCGCCCCCTGCTTCTTCAAAACAAGAAAATACTTAAAACAATACACATATTTTAATTATATGTATTTTTATAAGAGGAATATAAAACGTACTTTGAAATCATGTTTTTTTCTGTCAGGGCCTGTGTGAACATACTTAAGTTTTCAATCTTGCATTATTTTTGCATAATGCAGTGCCCAAATAGTCACAAAAAACCCCCACAAAAAAAAAATTAAAAAAAAGGGAAAAATGCAATTTTTCATATACTAGTAATGGCGGCAATCATCAATTTATAGTGGGAATCAACTATGTTTCCGGTGTGGGCTTCTTTTTACTGCAGAAAAAGTGATCATTCCCTCTTTAAAGAGCCCTGTATTGATTATCAACACAGAGCGCTGGGCTGTGATTTGACACAACCGATCAGCAGGTCCCAGCCATGAATCATTGGCTGGGATCTTCTGACAGTCTCCTGCTGTGTCAAATCACAGGGGAGACGGTGGGTGGGACCGTCTGAGCATGCGCCCAAAACCCGGGGTGGGACTACGAAGCAGCGCCTTCAAAGGTGGAGTGAAGCGCTGACAGGGAAGGGGGCTGGTGCGGTGACAATTTGCCTAGGCTTGTTCTGGGTGCAGGAGCGCACTTGGCACATTACAGTAAAAGGTACAGACAGTACAGAGATGATTAGTGTGAAAGGGGCCTCAGTGTTTTTATGTTCAGTGATTAGAAATATCAACAAGATGAGGTGAGTGTTAAGGTGCCTTAATGGTGCCAACATAAAATGACACTGGCATTTCATGCATGATCTGGTTCCTATAAACATGCAAGAGTACTTTGGACAAACTTGGATGTTTGCACCTATGGAAAGTAGATGCATGCACCGGCCATTTTCCTGTAGATAAATAGCAATGAGCTAGAAAAATCTACCCTGGTTAACTGACTCTTCCCCTAAGAGGGCTTGGCCAGATGACATCAGGTAGACTGACCAATACTTTTCTGAGCTGACTGTAAACAGATAAACTGGCTATTGCTTCTCTAGTTGGATGTGCTGCTTATCTCAATGAAGGCAACAGTAACTAACAGGATTTCCAATCTGACTGATTGATATTCCCTTTTTTTAGAGCTTTTGAATGTTAGGTATCTGTTTGCCAACCATGACATGAGACTATTGCCCTGATCCAATGTTACATGCAGTTTTTACTTATGCTTAAGTGTTTTTTATATAGCATGGATTTTTATTATATCAGTCTCTCAGGATGTAACACATACCATGCTATTTTAAACCCAAGTAGATCAATCATTGAGATAACGAGCCAGAATGTAAAACATTAGGTAAATCTTGCTCTTTGCATTCTTCATTTTATTAGGCGTTTAGTCAGACACTTGCTAGCCGACACACTCCTACCTAAGTTTGCAGACATTTGTGGAAGACGTCAGAACAAAATGTTTTTATAAATTATTCATGTAAACAACTCCTTCCTGCTTACGTCTTTGAATGAATTAAGTCAAAGTGCATGAAGTCAAGGGCTAATCGTATACAAGAGATCCTCAATAGACATTTATTGGACCAAATAGTAGAAGGAATTTTTGAGACACTTAAGTTAAAGAGTTGCAGTAGTATGGCATTAAATCAAGTTTTTTTCCCCCCAATTTCTTCAGTTTATTATTAAAATCCCAGAAGAATGCATGTTATGACCTAGCTAAAGGCTGAAAAAAAAACAAAGTGCACTTATCATGAAGGAACTATGCAGCCTGCTATCCCTGGCCTTCTTGTGAAAGTGCCAGTTGCCCGACTAACTCTGGCTTCACTAGTTCTGTGTCACAAGAACTAAGGAAAGTTAAAATGCCAAAATTCCTCATTTTAATACTTGGTTTGGGCTAGTGAAACCAGGCATGTAGATGGGCATCCACCCTGCTGTTAATAATACCCTAAATAACCACGAGTACAGGGCTACCCTTTTCCTAAGAATAAACCCAAAAACCCAGCATGGGGGGTGTAGGCATTCTGATGGTATGTGCACCTTTTCTTCCCTCTTTGGGGGTGCCATTTTCTCAAAAAGTGAAAAAAACTTATAGTATTGCACAATCATAGAGTGGTGTTAAATAGATTTAGACTTTTTATGCAATGATAAAGCGTTATGAATTGTTACAGGTAACAGGAAAACGCCGGCTGTATCGAGGAGATTTGGTGACTCCTGAAGTGAAGACATTTAATGACTGGCATAATAGAAATCCAGGGTAGAACAAGAACAGACATGTGAGAATAGTGTAGACATACAGGTGAGTAGGTACAAAATTAGGAAGTACAGACAGTAGAATAGTTGTTCCCAGTTGATGGTTAATGGCTCTTACTAGGGAGCAGAGGTACTGTAATTGCCATAGCTGTTTAAGCTACTAATGGATTTGTGCTTCATCACAGCTCCCAGTATGAATTGCCTGGCTCAACAACTGAACACATTCAGAAACAGAGTACGCCTACAGACAGGAACAGACAGTCAAATGCCCCGTACACACGGTTGGATTTTCCGATGGAAAATGTCCGATCGGAGCGTGTTGTCGGAAATTCCGACCGTGTGTGGGCTCCATCGGACATTTTCCATCGGATTTTCCGACACACAAAGTTGGAGAGCAGGAGATAAAATTTTCCGACAACAAAATCCGTTGTCGGAAATTCCGAACGCGTGTACACAAATCCGACGGACAAAGTGCCACGCATGCTCAGAATAAATAAAGAGATAAAAGCTATTGGCCACTGCCCCATTTATAGTCCTGACGTACATGTTTTACGTCACTGCGTTTAAAACGATCGGATTTTCCGACAACTTTGTGTGACCGTGTGTATGCAAGACAAGTTTGAGCAAACATCCGTCCGAAAAAATCCTAGGATTTTGTTGTCGGAATGTCCGAACAAAGTCCGACCGTGTCTACGCCCTAAAAGATTGGAGCATTGGTATACACATATACAAGCAACTTGTATTGCTGCAGGTGGACCCCAACAACTTTCTTCTCTGGCTGGCTGGTTTTTCTGATTGCCATACAAATAACATTGCTTTGTTATTCAGGGGTATGATCATCATTTCACCTATGCTATATAGAAAACATATCAGAAGCAAAACTTACACAGATCAAATAACAGGATCATATCAGAATACACAAAAACAGAAGATCCAACCCCAAGCAGGAATTGACAATACAGGCTAAACAGGAGTACCTAAATATACAAAAACATACAACAGATGAGGAACAAGTCAACACAAACTGACAAAACAGCCTAACAGGGAAAACACAACAAATGCAAAAATGAGACATGTACCAGACATTCATTAGGTTAAAATCTCAAGAGAAACATTTCCGGGTTAAATACGCAGACAAAGAACTATAATGCCCCGTACACACGGTCGGACTTTGTTCGAACATTCCGACAACAAAATCCTAGGTTTTTTTTTGACGGTTGTTGGCTCAAACTTGTCTTGCACACACACGGTCACACAAAGTTGTCGGAAAATCCGATCATTCTGAACACGGTGACGTAAAACACGTACGTCGGGACTATAAACGGGGCAGTGGCCAATAGCTTTCATCTCTTTATTTATTCTGAGCATGCGTGGCACTTTGTCCGTCGGATTTGTGTACACACGATCGGAATTTCCGACAACGGATTTTGTTGTCGGAAAATTTTATAGCCTGCTCTCAAACTTTGTGTGTCGGAAAATCCGATGGAAAATGTCCGATGGAGCCCACACACGGTCGGAATTTCAGACAACATGCTCCGATCGGACATTTTCCATCGGAAAATCCGACCGTGTGTACGGGGCATTACAAGTTATTAAAGGAGAACTAAAAACTTCAAAAAATGCTAGTAGGTAGAGTTTTCTTTTGGCAGAAAAAACATACGCCTCTTCCACCAAAAAATTATCTGCCTGTCCACTATCAAGTCTACTAGCAATTTCTAATTCTACCTGGTCTGAGGTGCATGCACAGTGCAGTGTACACTCCAGGAATCTATAGGATGCCGAGAGTTCAGTTGAGTGTTGGGATACATGCATGTGCAGGAATACACCATCACTGCCCACCCATTGGGTGGAAAATGCTGATGCGTGGTTCAGAAGAACCAGCAGAGAATATGGCGACAGTGACGAGGAGTGCAGACCTGTCATTGCTGCAGTAGTGCAAACTGCTGGTTGAGTTTGCCAGAATGTGTAACTGGATGTTTGCTGCAGCTCAGTTCTGCTTTAACTCAAAGTTTAACTTTTTGATAAATAAAGCAATATGCAGCAGCCAACAGTATTGATGATTTTTGTTTACCTACATGTGGATGCTGTGTGTATGATCCATGCAATTCTACCACTGGTGAGGAACACCAACGTGCAAATGCCACTTTACCTAATGGTTGTAGCTCCTTCACTGGCTGTGAGGCCGTGTTTTTATAAGAGAAGGTTAGTGGATTCTAAAGCCCTGTACACACAATCGGATTGTTGGCCAACAAATCCATGGAATTTTGTCCGAAGGGCGTTGGCTCAAACTTGTCTTGCATACACATGGTCACGCAAATGTTGGCCAACAATTACGAACGTAGTGACGTACTACGTGGTTTTTCAGCTCTTTAGCGCCACCCTTCTAATTTCGTGTTAGCAGAAGCTTGGTGAGTGTTGATTCGCGCTTTTCAGTTTGCGCATTTCAGTTCGTGCTTTTCAGTTCATTTCTGAACGGTCGCTCGTCAACCAGACATGTTGCGGAATCGGAGGAGATAACGTCTTATTTATTATTGACCTTGGAGTTATTGCTTTGACATTATTTTTTTGGTTGAATAATGGTTTGATTTGGTATATTTTCTATAATTTTGGATGTATAGAATGCACTTTTTGGTAAAGTTCTATTGGCAGATAGCATGTCTAATTTTTTTTTAATGCACAATAAAAAAAATGTGGAGAATGATACTTGGCTATGTGTTTTACTTCAAATGACAGTTTGGGAGTAGGCAGTTACATTTAAAAAAATGCAATGTAAAATTGACAAGGGACAACAACATAGTTGTTTCTTTGATCTTAAAAACTACGGGATAATGGTGTTGTGGTAACTTGCACAAATAAAAGAATTAAAAAATAATATTATTCTTGATATCACTAGGAAAACTGATTCAAAAACACTGGCATATTTTGAGAAATGATAAAGACCTTAAGAAGATCCTGCCAGAAAGACCTAACATAATGTATAAAAAAGCACCAACTATCAAAGACCTACTAGTGAAATCAGTGGTGGAACCTCCCCCTATACCAAGATACACATTTTTCTCAGGCAAAGGGTTTTACCCTTGCCGAAATTGTTATGCATGCCGACATGCACAGAAATTTCAAGGAAAACTAAAAAAAATTACAGTTACTGGCACAGGACAAACATACACCATCAAAGACTTCATAGGGTGCCATACTGAGGGGGTAGTCCATGTATTACAGTGTAGCTGTAATCTTCAATATGTAGGCCGAACTAAAAGAGCCCTCAAAACAAGATTACAGGAACACGTTCAAAACATAAAAGCAGGCTTCCCTAAACACAATGTGTCAAAACATTTTGCTCAGGTACATAATAAAGACCCCACACATCTACAATTTTGGGGCATAGAAAAATATAAGAAGGCATGGAGGGGTAGCCATATGATAAGAACCATCAGCCAAAAAGAATCCAAATGGATTCATACCATGCGTACCCTTGTACCAGGAGGCCTTAACGTGGAATTTGACCTGAACTGTTTTTTGAGCAACTTCTAACTATGAGCTAAATAGCTCTATATAGGTCAACTCCACTGATCTATGGGGCGAATACCCTCCAAACCCTGGGAGTAGTAAAACATTGTAGATACACTTTAGGTTCTGCAATACATGACTAATTTCTAAAGCATCAACCCCCCCATATAAAGAACAAGAAATGCAGAGTTCTCCATGTTACTACATAGCCCTAATTTAATGATGCTTGTTGTAATCACCCCATAACGCCAGTAATGTATATGGATGTATTTGTATTTATATTTTATGTATTTTTATGTGATTTTATATATATGTGTATGCTTAGTCATTTGTGTGTGTGTGTGTGTGTATGTGTGGACATACCTATGTGTGTACGCATATATACATATACACCATTTTTTAATGTCAAGTGTTTTAAATGAGTTCTATATTCATTTATATAATTAATTAATTTTGTGATTTTTAATCATTTTTAATAAATTTATTTTTAATATGGTACATACAGAAACATATTATAATAGTCTCTTGTCCAATACTTATCAGTGTCTCTATAGGATTATTAAATTAAGGAGCCATTTTTATAATATATCGTCCATTATATATCTATTTTTATATTATTAATGATCCACTTGTAATAGATAATAGGACTAAAAACAACCATCCTAGTCTGGCTATGTGTATGTGTATATATATATATATATATATATATATATATATATATATATATATATATATATATGTATTTTATTTTATATATTATTTATATGCACATTCACCATTATATACACTTATTCTTTTGGCGTCCCACATCATCCAAACGGATATATATTCATTTACACAATCTATTATATTCACTTACAGGATTAATATCTCGTATTCGGTTTCTTATTTTATTTATCCATGTGACAGACGAGAAATAACCACAGATATTTCACTATATATGTAAATGTTTCCCACCAAAAAAAAGGCTGCAGACATTTGGGTGTGCATGTAGAGACAAATAACACGCTAGCCACAATAAAATGACCAACCTATATTATCCATCGATCTAAGGGAAAATGGCTGCCATGCAAATTCAGCACTGACCACAGATGGCGGCTACAATACTTCCGGTATCTCGCTATTTCAGACAGAATAGAACAACCAATCCGGTTTCCCAGATGAAGACACGTGACGTGTCGTAACGCGTAGGGATTGGCCGGAGCGAGAAGAGCACAGGAAGAGAAGTGAGAGTGCGCTGAAAGCGCCACACTAACTCAGTTTTGCTGTATCTGCTTTTTAACCTTAGTTGAAATGTAAGAGTCTATTTTTACATTTAATAAATGTCCCCGTTATTTAACATACTACACTAGTGGAGCCCCCTTTCTTCTCTCCCTTTTTCCACCCCCAATGCCGAGCTGATCTCACTGCAGCTATTTTAAAAGCTCAGCAGGCGACCCTAGAGGAGAGATCCATGACCAGCAGCATGTACCAGCAGCATGTACCAACAGCGGTGACAACATCTATGGATTACTACTCATAAACAGCCATGACACCACAGCTCTGAGGTGAGAGTTTTGAGAGACCATACCTACAGAAACTTCAGATGGCCATTATTATTATAGTTCTCCATTGGGATATTTAATATTGGACTCACATTATATCTGCATTCTGGACTTTCCACTATAATTCATCCACTATTAAGGACTTTATTTCTCTATTTATTATTGGCTTTTTATGATATACCAGAGTATCTGTATCGTTATGTATGGTAGCACTTATCTTGCACTCATATTTATTGGTCATAAGTCAATTTATTTTCTTATTATTTTTTCACCACTGAAGAGTTTACTATAGAATGCTGGTATATTTATGCACTTATGCTAAATATTAGTATTTCCACGTCACCATTTATTATCATTCATTTTATTTAATACACCTTTCCACACACCATTTTACCTAGAGGAAGGATCCCGGGGTATAGGATTACTGCGCAAGTTTACATTTTTCTAGTATTTTCACTAGGAAAAAAAAGCCTTTAAAAATTAATTTGGAATAATTCCATCAATATGACCAGCAAAGCAGCTTCATTATTATCCCATTAAAGAAGAAGAGAATTGTGCGCTGCATTTGGAGATTTCATAATTTGCCATGTCACGAATTTTAATTCTCCATTACAAACGCTAGTTTACCGACCACTTCTGCTTCCGAGCATGCGTGTTTGTACTTTGGACTTTTGTCTCACGGACTTGTGTACACACAATCAGAAATTCCGACAACACACATTTATCCGTGGAAAATTTGAAGACATGCTAGCCAACATTTGTTGGCGGAAAGTCCGACAACAATTGTCCAATGGAGTATACACATGGATTTTCCGCCATCAGCCTAACATCCAACATTACCCATCGGAAAATCCGATCGTGATTCTGTTGATGGCGAGTTGTTACCAACAACAGAATCACATGTGTGACATGGGCTCTACATAGTTGGGTTGAAAAAAATCTCCATCTAGTTAAAAAAAAAAAAAAATACAATTCCATATACAGAATCCTTCACCCACAGTTGATCTAGAGGAAGGTGAAAAACCCCAGGAAAGCATGATCCAGTTTGCTACAGCTGGGATCCCCAAGTGTGACACTTGATAAAGGAGCGCGCATGTGCCGTACAGACCCTGCACATGCTCAGAAACGCGTTGTGTTTTTTCTCCTCATTGACAACATTGCCAGCGGCTTCCTGGGCTGCCGCTCCGTCCTCCCACAGAGACAGGCTGTGTACCGTCCTGGCCTCCCCGCCAGACTGCGTCGTGTTTGGAGGCAACCCCGGGGAATCACTGACTGTTCCCTTCCCCCTCTTCTATCAGGAATCACATCTGTCTGTTCTATATACCGCTCCTAAATGTAAGTTGATACTTTGTTTTTATATTGGTGAATAAATGATTTTACTTAGTGGCGCTCCTCTCTCTCTTTTATACATTTTGTTTGGGTACAACGTTGCGCAACTGTCAGTTAAAGCGACTCAGTGTCGTATCGCAAAAAAAGGCCTGGTCATTAAGGGGGTAAATCCTTCCAGGGCTGAAGTGGTTAATGTAAAGGTAAAATAATACAAATCAGGGACGTCAGCCAGGCAAAGTCAAACAGAAACACAGCAGAGACACACAGGATATGTTGACTAAAGCAAAGGCACCAAAGGAATGAGCCAGGTAGTTTAAATAGCCAAAAGGGGCTGGCTGTAGGCTGGACTAATGAGGCAGGCAATGGTAACCAGGTGAGTCAGTGTGGAAACAATGAGTGGCTGGTAATTTTCTGACAGCTGAGCAGCCAGAACACTGAGAAGAGAGCTGCTAAAAGCCCAGCCCTGACAATCATATCAAATAGCAATGCATTCTATACATCAATATCATACATTCTTTAAATAATAAAAAAGTGCAAAACCTAATAATGCTAACAAAAAACAGTGCTTCATGAATAACTGCAAAAAATAAAAAATCCTATCCAGCCAGGGCCAGACCAGAAGTTGTGGTGTCACCACGCCTGCGCGAATAAGAACAGCATTCTGGGTATTGTAGTCTGCTTCGATGCCAATCACTGTCTACTCCTGCACTGGTGTTTTACCTATATTAAAGCACTCCTTGAGGATTTTACAGAGCGTGGTGCTCTTTTCTTCTTTCTTCCAGGAGCATCGATCTGTGCAATCAAGTCTGAGCGGGGAGTGATGGAGAGCTCCGATGTGCGGTGGTTGCTCGACCAGTATACACAAGCCCGGTTTGACTCTCTCATACCAAAAGTCACATGCTATCCGGCAAGCTCACAAGGTTGATGACTGTAAGAAGCACTGGGTGTCTTTTTCTAATCATCTTGACACATCACGGAGTGGAGGGATTTCCATGGTGTTGGACTTTACACTTTGATTTGGTATGTTGGACTTTTTTCATTTTTAGGATTTCCTATTTTTTTGCAGTTGTTCATACAGCACTGTTTTTTGTTTGCATTATTATGTTTTGCACGGTTTATTATTTAAATAATGCATGTTGCTATTTGATATTTAACACTTAAGCGTGGCATATCCTGTATATAAAAGGAACGCATGTATGACCTGGTATTTTCCTTAGCCTAGTCGACACTCTATGATGAATTTTGGTTGGCAGCGAATCTGAGCTTTTCCCTGCTGACCATTACTATGTTTCCTTCTTTTTTTCTTTTTTAAATCAGATCTTTTTATTTTTATATGCAAACATTAAAACAATACAAAACATTAAACCAAACACAACCCAAAATAACAAAAAAAAAAAAAAAAACCAACACAGTAAGCGAGACACCCCCTCTTGCCCCATCTAAAACATGAAGTGGTAGCCGACCCTTAAATGCATAAGAGAATAGTCGTCAAGCAGGAAGAGGTATCTGCTCAGACTCCCGTCCAGCAAAATGCTGTAGTTGGGATGCAAAAAAGTATATCCATGGATTAGGAACTGCCAGTCCACCCACATTTTTGGGATGTTGTAGAGTCTCCAGTTTAATATGAGGGGTTTTAATCCGCCATATTAATTGCCTGAATATGCTATTAATCTTGATAAAAATCCACACGGGTATCCAAATCGGGGCATTATATAGAAAATAGAGAATCTGAGGCATCCATATCATCTTGATTAAGTTAATACGACCTATTAACGATAGGGGGAGCTTATTCCAGATTTTACTTTGGTCTTGGAATCTAGAAAGCAATGGAAGTATATTATCCACAATATATGACTGTGGGGAGTCAGAAATAGTTATACCCAAAAATTTTATGGAAGACACAACCTTAAGGTAGGAAAGTGAAGATGGTAGTTTATCCGGAAGGGGATCCAGGGGCATCAACATGGATTTCTCCAAGTTTATGCCTAACCCGGGGAGAACCTGGCAAACTCCTTAATATACAGTGGGGACGGAAAGTATTCAGACCCCCTTAAATTTTTCACTCTTTGTTATATTGCAGCCATTTGCTAAAATTATTTAAGTTCATTTTTTCCTCATTAATGTACACACAGCACCCCATATTGACAGAAAAACACAGAATTGTTGACATTTTTGCAGATTTATTAAAAAAGAAAAACTGAAATATCACATGGTCCTAAGTATTCAGACCCTTTGCTGTGACACTCACATATTTAACTCAGGTGCTGTCCATTTCTTCTGATCATCCTTGAGATGGTTCTACACCTTCATTTGAGTCCAGCTGTGTTTGATTATACTGATTGGACTTGATTAGGAAAGCCACATACCTGTCTATATAAGACCTTACAACTCACAGTGCATGACAGAGCAAATGAGAATCATGAGGTCAAAGGAATTGCTTGAAGAGCTCAGAGACAGAATTATGGCTAGGCACAGACCTGGCCGAGGTTACAAAAAAAGTTCTGCTGCACTTAAGGTTCCTAAGAGCACAGTGGCCTCCATAATCCTTAAATGGAAGATGTTTGGGACGACCATAACCCTTCCTAGAGCTGGCCGTCCGGCCAAACTGAGCTATCGGGGGAGAAGAGCCTTGGTGAGAGAGGTAAAGAAGAACCCAAAGATCACTGTGGCTGAGCTCCAGAGATGCAGTCGGGAGATGGGAGAAAGTTGTAGAAAGTCAACCATCACTGCAGCCCTCCACCAGTTGGGGCTTTATGACAGAGTGGCCCAACGGAAGCCTCTCCTCAGTGCAAGACACATGAAAGCCCGCATGGAGTTGGCTATAAAAACACCTGAAGGAGTCAAAGATGGTGAGAAATAAGATTCTCTGGTCTAATGAGACCAAGATAGAACTTTTTGGCCTTAATTCTAAGCGGTATGTGTGGAGAAAACCAGGCACTGCTCATCACCTGTCCAATACAGTCCCAACAGTGAAGCATGGTGGTGCCAGCATCATGCTGTGGGGTATTTTTCAGCTGCAGGGACAGGATGACTGATTGCAATGGAAGGGAAGATAAATGCGGCCAAGTACAGGGATATCCTGGACGAAAACCTTCTCCAGAGTGCTCAGGACCTCAGAATGGGCCGAAGGTTTAGCTTCCAACAAGACAATGACCCTAAGGACACAGCTAAAATAAGGAAGGGGTGGCTTCACAACAACTCTGTGACTGTTCTTGAATGGCCCAGCCAGAGCCCTGACTTAAACCCAATTGAGCATCTCTGGAGAGACCTAAAAATGGCTGTCCACCAACGTTTACCATCCAACCTGACAGAACTGGAGAGGATCTGCAAGGAGGAATGGCAGAGAATCCCCAAATTCAAGTGTGAAAAACTTGTTGCATCTTTCCCAAAAAGACTCATGGCTGTATTAGATCAAAAGGGTGCTTCAACTAAATACTGAGCAAAGGGTCTGAATACTTAGGACCATGTGATATTTCAGTTTTTCTTTTAAATCTTTTTAAATCTGCAAAAATGTCAACAATTCTGTGTTTTTCTGTCAATATGGGGTGCTGTGTGTACATTAATGAGGAAAAAAATGAACTTCAATGATTTTAGCAAATGGCTGCTATATAACAAAGAGTGAAAAATTTAAGGGGGTCTGAATACTTTCCATCCCCACTGTATTTTATTACTACTGGCAAAGATGAGCAGATATTAGCCAGGTAAAGAAGAAAATCATTTGCATATAATTATATCTTTTCCTCCATATCTCCCCTAGTCAGACCGGTAACATCAGGAGAGGCCCGCATAAGACAAGCCAAGGGCTCTATAGCCAGGGGAAAATGCAGTGACAGTGGACACCCGTGCCTAGTGCCCCAGGAAAGTACAAAACTAGAAGATTGGAGGCCAATTGTCATTTACTAATAAAAGAAGAGTATGCATTTTTAACCTGCACCTGGAGTCTTTTGTATGATGTAATATCCCAACCTGGTAATGGATGTGTGTTGATTAAAAATTTTAAAATATAGTTACATAGTAGGTGAGGTCGAAAAAAAAGACACAAGTCCATCAAGTCCAACCTATGTGTATGTTGTATATCCCTGTATGTTGCGGCCGTTGAAGTGCTTATCTAATAGTTTCTTGAAACTATCGATGCCCCCGACACAGACCACCGCCAGTGAAAGGGAATTCCACATCTTTGCCACTCTTACAGTAAAGAACCCTCTAGGTAGATTAAGGTTAAACCTCTTTTCTTCTAATTTTAATGAGTGTCCACGAGTCTTGTTAAACTCCCTTCTGCGAAAAAGTTTTATCCCTATTGTGGGGTCACCAGTATGGTATTTGTATATTGAAATCATGTCCCCTCCCAAGCGTCTCTTCTCCAGAGAGAATAAGTTCAGTGCTCGCAACCTTTCCACGTAACCAATATCCTCCAGACCCTTTATTAGCTTTGATTCCCTTCTTTGTACTCGCTCCATTTCCAGTACATCCTTCCTGAGGACTGGTGCCCAGAACTGGACAGCATACTCTAGGTGCGGCCAGACCAGAGTCTTGTAGAGTTGGAGAATTATCGTTTTAGCCCTGGAATTAATCCCCTTTTTAATGCATACCAATATTCTGTTTGCTTTGTTAGCAGAAGCTTGGCATTGCATGCTATTGCTG
The DNA here is from genome assembly GCA_037952925.1 of Lithobates clamitans. NCBI lineage: Eukaryota > Metazoa > Chordata > Amphibia > Anura > Ranidae > Lithobates > Lithobates clamitans. The sequence continues at coordinate 3,193,164 of JBBGZY010001017.1, read as the reverse complement.
AGCCTATCTTCTACTAGGACCCCCAGGTCCTTTTCCATCCTAGATTCCCCCCTAGAGGTTCTCCCCCTAGTGTATAGATTGCATTCATATTTTTGCCACCAAAATGCATTATTTTACATTTTTCTACATTGAACCTCATTTGCCATGTAGTTGCTCACCCCATTAATTTGTTCAGATCTTTTTGCAAGGTTTCCACATCCTGCAGAGAAATTATTGCCCTGCCTAGCTTAGTATCTCCCGCAAATACAGATATTGAACTGTTTACCCCATCCTCCAGGTCGCTTATGAACAAATTAAACAGGACAGAACCCTGGGGGACCCCACTACCCACTCCTGACCATTCCGAGTACTCCCCATTTATCACCACCCTCTGAACTTGCCCTTGTAGCCAGTTTTCAATTCATGTACTCATCCTATGGTCCATGCCATCTCCAGGGGGTGCAGTGTGCTTAGTCGCAAGAGTGAACCGCTCTGTTGGCCTCTAACATGGCTGGTTTGTACTGTCAGATAAGGGTACTCACCGAGACTAAGATGCAGAGAGCGGTTCACTCTTGCGACTAAGCGCACTCCACCCCCTCGAGATGGTGCAGAGGGTGAATTGCACGAAGAGGCACAAGCTACCAGCAGGATGGGCAGATCTTGCGTGAGGTCAGCGAGGAGCTGGATAGCTGTGCAGGTGCTGGCAGGTGATGAACCTAGCGGATCAACAGGAACACAAAGTCCAGGGCAGGCTGGAAGCCTGGATACAGGGCTGAGAAAGATCCAAGAGCAGGCTGAAGGTCAAACACAGGAGACGACAGCAAAGTTCCAAAACAGGCAAAGGTTCAACTTACTGGAGACTGAAGACAAAGGCTGAGGGTCAAGGCAGAAGGCAAATCTGGGTACAGGCTAAGGGTCAAAGACCAGAGGTAAACAAGTCTCTCTCTCTCTTTATATATATATATATATATATATATATATATATATATATATATATATATATATATATAGATATTTTGTGGTTGTTTTGTGGTTTGCATACGCCAGCCTTATCTGACGTATCTTAATCTTAACGAAATAGTATACAATGGGGCAAAAAAGTATTTAGTCAGCCACCAATCGTGCAAGTTCTCCCACTTTAAAAGATGAGAGAGGCCTGTAATTGTCATCATAGGTATACCTCAACTATGAGAGACAAGATGTGGAAACAAATCCAGACAATCACATTGTCTGATTTTTGAAAGAATGTATTTGCAAATTATGGTGGAAAATAAGTATTTGGTCTATATCAAAAGTTCATCTCAATACTTTGTTATATATCCTTTGTTGGCAATGAAAGAGGTCAAACGTTTTCTGTAAGTCTTCACAAGGTTGTCACACACTGTTGCTGGTATGTTGGCCCATTCCTCCATGCAGATCTCCTCTAGAGCAGTGATGTTTTGGGGCTGTCGCTGGGCAACACGGACTTTCAACTCCCTCCAAAGGTTTTCTATGGGGATGAGATCTGGAGACTGGCTAGGCCACTACAGGACCTTGAAATGCTTCTTACAAAGCCACTCCTTCATTGCCCGGGTGGTGTGTTTGGGCTCATTGTCATGCTGAAAGACCCAGTCACGTTTCATCTTCAATGCCCTTGCTGATGGGAGGAGGTTTGCACTTACAATCTCACGATACATGGCCCCATTCATTCTTTCATGTACATGGATCAGTCGTCCTGTTCCCTTGCAGAGAAACAGCCCCAAAGCACGATGTTGCCACCCCCATGCTTCACAGTAGGTATGGTGTTCTTTGGTTGCAACTCAGCACTCTCTCTCCTCCAAACATGATGAGTTGTGTTTCTACCAAACAGTACTACTTTGGTTTCATCTGACCATATGACATTCTCCCAATCCTCTTCTGGATCATCCAAATCAGTGTTTCTCAACTCCAGTCCTCAAGGCGCCCCAACAGGTCATGTTTTCAGGATTTCCCTCAGATGAAACAGCTGTGGTAATTACTAAGGCAGTAAAACTGATCAAATCACCTGTGCGAAATAATGGAAATCCTGAAAACATGACCTGTTGGGGCACCTTGAGGACTGGAGTTGAGAAACCCTGATCCAAATGCTCTCTAGCAAACCTCAGATGGGCCCGGACATGTACTGGCTTAAGCAGGGGTACACGTCTGGCACGGCAGGATCTGAGTCCCTGGTGGCGTAGTCTGTTACTGATGGTAGCCTTTGCTACGTTGGTCCCAGCTCTCTGCAGGTCATTCACTAGGTCCCCCCGTGTGGTTCTGGAATTTTTGCTCACCGTTCTTGTGATCATTTTGACCCCACGGGGTGAGATCTTGCGTGGAGCCTCAGATCGAGGGAGATTATCAGTGGTCTTGTATGTGTTCCATTTTCCAATTATTGCTCCCACAGTTGATTTCTTCACACCAAGCTGCTTGCCTATTGCAGATTCAGCCTTCCCAGCCTGGTGCAAGCCTACAATTTTGTTTCTGGTGTCCTTCGACAGCTCTTTGGTCTTCACCATAGTGGAGTTTAGAGTGTCACTGTTTGAGGTTGTGGACAGGTGTCTTTTATACTGATAACAAGTTCAAACAGGTGCCATTGATACAGGTAATGAGTGGATGACAGAGGAGCCTCTTAAAGAAGAAGATACAGGTCTGTGAGAGCCAGAAATCTTGCTTGTTTGTAGGTGACCAAATACTTATTTTCCACCATAATTTGCAAAAAAAATTCTTTCAAAAATCAGACAATGTGATTGTCTCGATTTGTTTCCACATTTTGTCTCTCAGTTGAGGTATACCTATGATGACAATTACAGGCCTTTCTCATCTTTTTAAGTGGAGAACTTGCACGATTGGTGGCTGACTAAATACTTTTTTGCCCCACTGTAGAAGTCTCGAAAAGAGGAAATAAAAGGAAGTACCGGTAATTTGACTCTGAACTAAGTGTCAGCGTGAGTTGCTTGAGTGTGCACGCTTTATCCATATACATACACACACATATATATATATATATATATATATATATATATGGCATTTGTGACTCTGTAATAGAGTCCTATCATTCTGGTAAGAGTCCATCTTTATATGGTGGTGGATCACGTGGTGAAATCAGATCACTTGACGAATTTGGATTACACAGGTTTTTATAACAGCACAATACCTCTTCTGGACTTGTTTCATATATGAACTTTTTCATTCATGGATTGTTCACACTTGTATATACATGTTCATCAATCACTATTATGGATTATTCACATTGATGTTTATTTTCATTTTTAGCGTCGCATTTATATTATTTTGACAGTTTTTTTCTGACTGGTTTTGCTGGTGGGTAATGTTTGTCACAGTGTTTTCTTCCTCCAATTATTAATAAAAACATTTAGTAAGACAAAAGATAAACTAAAATACACATCAACAAAGTATACAGGCCAACATGCCATTCTACTTTTACAGAAGAAAACCATAGCCTTACCAGCAAACATTAGCTCCGATACATCTGGCTTGACATGGAGGCACGTGAATAATGGCATTGGGCACTGACCATCGCATATTTTCTCCTGCATGGTACTTAACTTGCTGTTCATTCTCTGCAAATAGATTATGCAAGAATTCATCGAAAAGCAAAACAATAGAAATTATGGCAGGAAATATAAATGTTTAACTCTAATATATCAGTCAGTGATAAAGTTAAAGCATGTTATTATTATAACAAAATTGGTAACAAGGTTAGATATCAGTATCACAATTACACAGGATTTTTTTTGTCATCTTTTGGGCTATATCCTGGGATGATTGGTAGTAATGATCATCTACAGACAACTGTATTGCAAAAGGAGTAGCAGTTACAGAAGGTGGGCGAGTTTTTTTTTTTAAAAAAGGTGGGAACGGTTTGGAACTGACTGGGGTTGGGGTGAATTACAGGTTAAAGTCACACTTTGATATTTCAAAGCAGAACTTTGCCCATAAGAACTTGATAAAAAAATGATGCTCTTTGGGAAAGAACATACATGCTACATTAATAAGTATCCTACCAAAATTAGTGTGTGCTGCAAATTGCCTCCAGCATTGTTCCTGTTTCTTCTTGCTGAAGGCTGCAATTTTGCTGAAGCCTGGAGCCCCTGAGCAGCAGTAAATCTTTAGGCTTTCAGCAGATCAGCCTCTACAAATTCCGCACAGTGCCTAAAAATAGAGTGCAACTGAGTATGTGCAGAGAAGGGTGAGACAGTTTATTACTGGATTTTAAACAGTATAGGCACTTATTTTTTTCGTTTACAAATAGGCACTTATTTTTAAAGTGGTTGTAAAGTCAAAAGGTTTTTTTTAAATCTTAATGCATTCTGTGCATTAATATAAAAAGCCTTCTGTGTGCAGCAGCCCCCCTCAGCCCTTCTAATACTTATCCTGAGGTCCATCTAGATCCAACAGTGTTTCAGGATTGTCTCGGCTGTACAGGACTCCCCTCCATATTGGCCGAGACAGAATTGCTCTGCTGAAACTGTTTTTTTTTAGTCATGTGCCTAGCACAGCACCAATCAGGGCTGGTCAAACACAGACTCAAAATGTAGAGAGTATACATCAGGAGAGTAAAAGGAGCCCCTCCCAAAGACCTTTACCTGCAGATGCCAAAGAACAAAGAAAAGATCATGTGACCACACAACAGCTATGCAGATACTTAGAGGATTAAAAAAATAAAAATAAAAAAAGTATAGTTGCTTAGTATTTAACAAATTATTTGCATTTCTGTCCATCCGGTTCTGAGATTTATACAGCTCTGATACACAGCACAGTCAGAGGAGGGGACCTGATATTTTTTTAGCTGTTCTTTACAGGTCTCTTTTCCACCCTGTAACAAAACAGTTACAGGAGAAGCTGCACATTGATAAGCCCAACTCTGTCACTCTGCTAGCTCCACCTATCAGCATGCTCTTTGTTAGCACATGAGCACTGCAGCACAGCTGACTGGCTCTTTGTGCTGCTTTTCACTCTTTCAGTCTGTGCTCTGCTGTGCAGGGGATTGTGAGAGGCTGATACCAAGACAAATTGTTAATTTAAAAAAAATGTAATTACCTCAAACACATTAAATTATATATTAATTCCAGAGCTGCATTTATTTGTGCCTTTTATATCTGCTAGGAGTTAAAATCTAAAAGTATGGGCAACATGTTACAAGTCATCCTCTATACTTAATTTATGCAGTATAAGTTAAAATACCCAGCAGGTAATTTCACCAAAATCAACATAATACTACACTGCTCAAAAAAATTAAAGGAACACTTTTTATTTATCTGGTCAGTTAAGTAGCAGAGGGGGTTGTTAATTTCATTAACACCAAAGCAGCTGAAACTGATTAAAAACAGGCTCACTAGATGGGCAGCAATGAGAGGACCTCCAAAAACTGGAATGGTTTTACAGGTGAAGGCCACTGACATTTTTTTCCTCCTACTTCTCTTTTCGGACTGTTTTTCACTAGTTTTGGCTAGGGTCAGTGTCACTACCGGTAGCATGAGGCGAAGACTGGACCATAGAGGTTGCACAGGCAGTCCAAGTCCTCCAGGATGACACACCAATACATGTCATTGCCAGAAGGTTTGCGGCATCTCAAGAGAATGGACGAGATTCCAGGAGATAGGCAATTACTAGTGAGGGCCGTAGAAGGTCCCTAACCCATCAGTAGGACCGGTATCTGCTCCTTTGTGCAAGGAGGAACAGGATAAGCACTGCCAGAGCCCTACAAAATGACCTTCAGCAGGCCACTGGTGCGAATGTCTCTGACCAAACAATCAGAAAAATAACTTCATGAGGGTGGTCTGAGGGCCCAACGTCTTCTAGTGGGCCCTGTGCTCACTGCACTGTGGAGCTTGATTGGCCTTTGCCATTGAACCCCAGAATTGGCAGGTCTGCTACTGGCGCCCTGTGTTTTACACAGATGAGAGCAGGTTCACCCTGAGCACATGTGACAGACGTGAAAGACGTGTTTAAGGAGGCCATGGAGAACATTATGCTGCCTGTAACATTGTTCAGCATGACCGGTTTGGTGGTGGGTCCGTGATGGTCTGGGGAGGCATATCCATGGAGGGACGCACAGACCTCTTTAGGCTAGACAATGGCACCTTGACTACCATTAGGCATCGGGATGAAATCCTTGGACCCATTATCAGACCCTACGCTGGTGCTGTGGGTCCTGGGTTCCTCCTCGTGCACGACAATGTGTGGCCTCATGTGGCGATAGTATGCATCCAGTTCCTGGAGGATGAAGGAATTGATACCATTGAATATCCCCCACGCTCGCATGACCTAAATCCAATAGAACCCCTCTTGGACATTATGTTTCGGTCCATCCAACGCCGCCAGGTTGCACCTTAAGTCTGTTCAGGAGCTCCCCGATGCACTGGTCCAGATCTAGGAAGAAATATCCCAGGACACAATCAATCATCTCATTAGGAGCATGCCCCGACGTTGTCAGGCATGCATACAAGCATGTGTTGGCCATAAAAACTACTGAGTATCAGGTATGGATTTTTAGGGGCACCCCCACGCCATTTTTTTTTTAAATTTTGGTGCGGGCTTCCCCTTAAAATCCATATCAGACCTGAAGGGCCTGGTATGGAATTTGGGGGGACCCCCATGCATTTTTTTTTTTTAATTTTGGTTCGGGTTTTCCCTTAATATTCATACCAGACCCAAAGAGCCTGGTAATGCACTGTGGGTTAACCCCAGGCCGTTTTTTCGTTTTTTTTCAATGAGTATTGCAGAGACCCGACAATTCATTATAGCTGCCAGCGCTACCGCTAGTACTTTTAAATGACTTTCTTTTCCTTTAGAAATGTCATTTTGCTCTCGGACTGTTGTACACACAGTAAAAATGCCCCACTTTACAGGCATACTGTAGACACCCCCCAGGTACGAAATTTAAAGGAGTATTTCACTTTTATTGTTTCACTTTAAGCATTATTAAAATCACTGCTCCAGAAAAAACGTCCGTTTTTAAAACTTTTTTTGCATTGATACATGTCCCCTGGGGCAGGACCCAGGTCCCCAAACAATTTTTATGACAATAGCTTGCATATTAACCTTTATAATTAGCACTTTTGATTTCTCCCATAGGCTTATAAAGGGTGTTCCACGACTTTCGAATTTACCGCAAACACCCCAAATTGCTCGCTATTCAGTGAACGGGTGAACAGCCAATGTTCGAGTCGAACTCGTGTTCAACCTGAACAGACAGCCCACCCCTAGTCTTGTCTAATGTCACCAGGTACCCGGCCACCTAGCGAAAGCAGAGAGAAGTGCAGCAATTTCATAAATGCAAGGCCTCATTGACCAAGATACCTTAGATTTTCTTGTTCCCAAATTTCCACATATCCCTACCTTTTATGCACTGTCTAAGACCCACAAAAATGTTCATTCGCCCCCTGGAAGACCGATTGTCTCCGGCATAGGGTCCCTTACAGACAATGCTAGCAAATTCACGGATGCCTTTCTCATGTCACATGTTTTTGGCTTACCCTCATTTATACAGGATACGACAGACCTCTTGAAACATATTGAGGGGATCAAGGTCCCTCCGGACGCCCTGCTCGTGGGTATAGATAAGCATTGTATTCGAGTATCCCCCATGAGCAGGGCTTTCAGATGAATGGATCTTTCCTGATGGAACAGACAACCTGGCCCCTTAACCATTTCATACCGCGGCTGTTAAATTTTATATTGACCAAGAACTATTTCATCTTCAATGATCAATGCTATCTGCAGACTCAAGGAGTCTTATTTGAATTTGTATTTGGGGGTTGGGAACGGTATATACCTTCTGATGAACACTATTATCCATTCTTTGATCACATCCTTCTCTGGTTCAGATACATCGATGATCACTTCATAGTGTGGATGGGCATTAGGGGCAAGTTTATTCAATCGTTGAAAGTTAATGACTTTAATCACAATTTTACCTTTAGCTTTGACAATGGGCAGATCCCCTTCCTGGATCTGTCCATCATCAAACAGACTGATGGAACCATTGGCACAGATCTCCATCGCAAACCTACTGCTGGTAACACTTTGCTGTATGCCTCTAGTGCCCATCCACAAATCATTGATATGCAGTATACCGTACGTGCAATACTTGCATCTGCGTAGGAACTGCACTTTGGAGTCAGACTTCCGGATTCAAGCTAATGCCCTGCGAGACCACCTCCTTTCAAGAGGCTACTCCTGCACTAATCTAAGAAAGGCATTTAACCATGCCCGAGCACGTACTAGAAATGTATTGCTTTACAATACCCCGAAACCACAACAATAAGCCGACACTACAAAGCTCATCATGTGCTTAGCAGATATGCAAGACCCACTCCCAAACTTGTGTTCCGGAGAGCCTCCTCTCTCGGAGACCCTCTTACCAACAGCCACTATAATATTCCAGAGCGATCCTCATCTGGACCATGTGGAACCTTCAAGTTCGGCCAATGTCCCCGCTGCCCCTGGATCCTTGAGGGTACCAAATACCAATTACCTAATGGCAAAATTTTGGTCCCACGCACCCCCTCGAACTGTGGCACAATGGGGGTGATTTACCTAATGGTGTGCAAATGCAACGCCTTTTATGTGGGCAAAACTATCTGCAAACTTCGCCAAAGAATTGGAAACCATTCCAGTAATGGTAAGCTAACCACTATTGCCCGCCATATTGGACTTCATCACTGTCAGGTCACCTGAGTAAAGGCGAGAGATGCACCCCATTGGGGTCTGGAGTGCACTGCAAGGTAGTGGACCCTATGGCTGACTGCTGCGGATGGGGCTCTAGGTGATACAGGAGAGCAGGTACTCTGTAGTACCAACAGGGATGACACAGAGCTAGAGCATGAGATTTCCCAGGGCGCGGAATCTAAGACCCAGTGGGTGTTCACCAGAGGCCCCTAGTGGTGGGGATGGATTTAGCTGCAGTCTAGGGGCTGCCAGCTCACGGTAGACTACAGGGAGGTACAGGAAGCAGCAGACTGCGACAACAAAAGGATAGTCTGGAGATAGCCACAGGTCAGGGCAACAAGCAGGTAAGAATAGTCAAGAACATGCCAAGATCGGTAACAGGAATCAGACGTAGAACACACAGCAAGTAGCAAATGGAAACCAGGACACACAATATTGATCAGCAGGGCTGGCTTGCAGTGCATAGGTTAATATAGAGTTCCCTGATAGGGGCTGGGGTGGAGCCATGCTTTGAGAAGAGATTACTTAAGCAGCCAGGTGAGAGTGGCTGACCTCTAAAGCTGAACACATGGAGAGGTAAGCTGACAAACATTACTGCATATCCATGACAGTATCACACCCCTCTTACAAGGCCTCCTCCTTCCCCTCCTGGGCCCAGGCTTAGAGGGAAACTTCATATAAAACCTCCTCAACAGACAAGACGCAAAGACCTCAGATGCAGTGATTCAAGACCTCTCCTCAGGACCAAACCCTTTCCAATGCACGAAGTACTGAAGAATGCCTCTACAGAGCCAGGAATCCAAAATTTTACTAACCTCGTACTCCTGATTATTCTCAGAGACCGGGGCCGCTGTATGGAGAGGATGAGAGAACTTATTGAGGACTAAAGGCTTCAGAAGGGCAACATGGAAGGAGTTAGAGATTGAGGCTTTTAGGAATCTGGAGTTTGAAACAAACCGGATTCAGTTTAGAGGTTATAGTGTACGGACCAATGAATCTTGGGGCAAACTTCAGAGAAGGAAGTCTGAGCTTGATGTTCCTGGTGGAGAGTAGGGATGAGCTTCGAGTTCGAGTCGAACTCATGTTCGACTCGAACATTGGCTGTTCGCAAGTTCGCCGAACAGCGAACAATTTGGGGTGTTCGCTGCAAATTCGAATGCCGCAAAACACCCTTTAAAAGTATATGGGAGAAATCAAAAGTGCTCATTTTAAAGGCTTATATGCAAGTTATTGTCATAAAAAGTGTTTGGGGACCCGGGTCCTGCCCCAGGGGACATGGATCAATGCAAAAAAAAGTTTTAAAAACGGCTGTTTTTTCAGCAGCAGTGATTTTAATAATGCTTAAAGTCAAACAATAAAAGTGTAATATCCCTTTAAATTTCGTACCTGGGGGGTGTCTATAGTATGCCTGTAAAGGGGCGCATGTTTCCCGTGTTTAGAACAGTCTGACAGCAAAATGACATTTCGAAGGAAAAATTACATTTAAAACTACCCGCGGCTATTGCATTGCCGACAATACACATAGAAGTTCATTGATAAAAACGGCATGGGAATTCAACACAGGGAAACCCCGAACCAAAATTAAAAAAAAAAAAAAATGACGTGGGAGTCCCCTAAACTCCATACTAGGCCCTTCAGGTCTGGTATGGATATTAAGGGAAACCCCGGCCAAAATTAAAAAAAAAAAAAATGATGTGGGAGTCCCCCTAAACTCCATACTAGGCCCTTCAGGTCTGGTATGGATTTTAAGGGGAGCCCCGCGCCAAAAAAAAAAAAAAAAACGGCGTGGGGTCCCCCAAAAATCCATACCAGACCTTTATCCGAGCACGCAACCTGGCAGGCCGCAGGAAAAGAGGGGGGACAAGAGTGCGGCCCCCCCCCCTCCTGAACCGTACCAGGCCACATGCCCTCAACATTGGGAGGGTGCTTTGGGGTAGCCCCCCAAAACACCTTGTCCCCATGTTGATAAGGACAAGGGCCTCATCCCCACAACCCTGGCCGGTGGTTGTGGGGGTCTGTGGGCGGGGGGCTTATCGGAATCTGGAAGCCCCCTTTAACAAGGGAACCTCCAGATCCCAGCCCCCCCCCATGTGTGAAATGGTAAGGGGGTACTTACCCCTACCATTTCACAAAAAAACTGTCAAAAATGTTAAAAATGACAAGAGACAGTTTTTGACAATTCCTTTATTTAAATGCTTCTTCTTTCTGCTTTCATCTTCTTCTGGTTCTTCTGGCTCTTCTGGTTCTTCCTCCGGCGTTCTCGTCCAGCATCTCCTCCGCGGCGTCTTCTATCTTCTTCTCCTCGGGCCGCTCTGCATCCATGGCATGGGGGGAGGCTCCCGCTCTTCTCTACATCTTCTTCTTCATCCTCTTCTCTTCTTCCTTCTTCTCTTCTTCATTTTCTTCTCCGGGCCGCTCCGCACCCATGCTGGCATGGAGGGAGGCTCCCGCTGTGTGACGGCGTCTCCTCGTCTGACGGTTCTTAAATAACGGGGGGCGGGGCCACTCGGTTACCCCGCCCCCTCTGACGCATGGGACATGACGGGACTTGCCAGTGGCATTCCCCGTGACGTCACAGGGAAGTCCCGTCAAGTCACCGTGCGTCAGAGGGGGCGGGGTCACCGGGTGGCCCCACCCCCCATTTTTTAAGAACCGTCAGACGAGGAGACTCCGTCACACAGCGGGAGCCTCCCTCCATGCCAGCATGGGTGCGGAGCGGCCCGGAGAAGAAAATGAAGAAGAGAAGAAGAGAAGAAGAGAAGAAGGAAGAAGAGAAGAGGATGAAGAAGAAGATGAAGAGAAGAGCGGGAGCCTCCCCCCATGCCATGGATGCGGAGCGGCCCGAGGAGAAGAAGATAGAAGACGCCGCGGAGGAGATGCCGGACGAGAACGCCGGAGGAAGAACCAGAAGAACCAGAAGAAGATGAAGGAAGATAGAAGAAAGAAGAAGCATTTAAATAAAGGAATTGTCAAAAACTGTCTCTTGTCATTTTTAACATTTTTGACAGTTTTTTAGTGAAATGGTAGGGGTAAGTACCCCCTTACCATTTTAAACAGGGGGGGCCGGGATCTGGGGGTTCCCTTGTTAAAGGGGGCTTCCAGATTCTTATAAGCCCCCCGCCCGCCGACCCCCACAACCACCGGCCAGGGTTGTGGGGATGAGGCCCTTGTCCTCATCAACATGGGGACAAGGTGTTTTGGGGGGCTACCCCAAAGCACCCTCCCAATGTTGAGGGCATGTGGCCTGGTACGGTTCAGGAGGGGGGTTGGGCCGCACTCTCATCCCCCCCTCTTTTCCTGCGGCCTGTCAGGTTGCATGCTCGGATAAGGGTCTGGTATGGATTTTTGGGGGGACCCCACACCGTTTTTTTTTGTTTTTTTTGGCGCGGAGTTCCCCTTAAAATCCATACCAGACCTGAAGGGTCTGGTATGGAATTTAGGGGGACTCCCACGTCATTTTTTTAAAAAAGTTTGGTTCGGGGTTTCCCTGTGTTGAATTCCCATGCCGTTTTTATCAATGAACTTCTATGTATATTGTCGGCAATGCAATAGCCGCGGGTAATTTTAAATGTAATTTTTCCTTCGAAATGTCATTTTGCTGTCAGACTGTTCTAAACACGGGAAACATGCGCCCCTTTACAGGCATACTATAGACACCCCCCAGGTACGAAATTTAAAGGGATATTACACTTTTATTGTTTGACTTTAAGCATTATTAAAATCACTGCTGCTGAAAAAAACGGCCGTTTTTAAAACTTTTTTTTGCATTGATCCATGTCCCCTGGGGCAGGACCCGGGTCCCCAAACACTTTTTATGACAATAACATGCATATAAGCCTTTAAATTAGCACTTTTGATTATTCATGTTCGTGTCCCATAGACTTTAACGGTGTTCGCGTGTTCGAGCGAACTTTTTTCCTGTTCGCATGTTCTGGTGCGAACCGAACAGAGGGGTGTTCGGCTCATCCCTAGTGGAGAGCCAGACTTTGTCCCCTGGCTGTAGAGAAGGCGGTTTACGCCTGCGGTGGTCGGCAAAGCTTTTGAATTTATCAGCAGCTGCCCGGAGGGCATCATGAACGTCACCCCAAATGGAATTGAAAGACTCCTGAGCCGTAGCCAAAGCTGGAATATCTGTAGAACAGGTCATGGGAAGAGGGAGTTGAGGGTGTTTTCCATAAACTGTGAAAAGGGGCGTCTTCCGCGAACTGGTATTTACATGATTGTTGTGAGAGAATTCCGCCCATGGGGAGTAGAGAGGACCAATCGTCATGATGAGCAGAGACTGAGGTGCGAAGAAAGACCTCTAACTCCTGATTAACCCTCTCAGTCTGTCTATTGGATTGAGGGTGGTAAGAAGAGGGGAAAAATCCAAGACAATATTGAGGTATTTGCAAAAGGCTCTCCAAAAATGAGACGTAAATTGAACGCCCCTGTCGGAAATAATATGACAAGGAACCCCTTGGAGGTGGAAAATTTCTCAAACAAAAATGGGAACCAAGGCAGGAGCAGAAGGAAGACCAGGAAGAGGAACAAAATGAGCCATCTTGGAGAAAGGATGGATTACCACCGAAATGACGGTATTATTCTCTGACAGTGGGAGATTGTGATAAAATCCATGGCAATATGAGACCAAGGCTCCTTAAGAATAGGTAGGGGCATGAGAAGACCAGCAAGGGCTTGTGTGGAGGATTTAGACTGAGTACAGACATGACGAGCCTTAACGTAGTCTTTAACATCCGAGCAGAGTTTAGGCCACCAGTAGTGACGACTGATGAGCAGGAAGGATCGGAGGAACCCAGCATGACCTGCTACCTTGGAATCATGTCCCCAACAAAGGATCTTAGCTCTTAGCTTAGAGGGAAAAAGGTCTTGCCAGGAGGAATTTTTGACTCCCGGGTGGTAGAGTGGGCAACAATGCATGAGGTCAGAACAACTGGCTCAGGTTCATGGGTGGACTCTTATTCCAAAGTGTCAAATGACCTAGAGAGTGCATCAGCCCAATTGTTGCAGGGACCAGGTTTGTACGTAGATGTGAAATTAAAACGGGAAAAGAAAAAAAAAAAAAGAAAAAAAGAAGACCTGGCCTGTCTGGGATTCAGACGGTTAGCATTCTGTAGGTACTGTAAAATCTTGTGATCAGTAAAAATAGTTGAGTGAGGGGAACCCTCCAAGAGATGACACCACTCCTCTAACGCTAATTTAATTGCGAGAAGTTCCCGATCACCGATAGCATAATTTCTCTCTGCCTGAGAAATTTTTTTGGAGAAGAATGCACATGGTTGATGTCTCTTCTCAAAGGATTGAAGAAACACAGCTCCTACCCCCATTGAAGAAGCGTCCACTTCAATAAAAAATGGGTCCCTAGGATTAGGTCTCCTCAAGAGAGGTCCAGAAACAAAGGCCCGTTTCAGGTCATGAAATGCAGAGACAGCTTCAGGCCAGTCCTTGGCATTCACACCCTTCTTGGTCAAAGCGATAATAGGCGTAGCAATGGAAGAGTAATTCCTTATGAACTGCCTATAATAATTTGTGAACCCAAGAAAGCGATGTGTGGCCTTGAGGCTAGCGGGAAGAGGCCAGTTGGTAATGGCCAAGACCTTTCCAGGATCCATACGAAGACCCAAACTTGACACAAAGCATCCCAGAAACAGGACCTCAGAACATTCAAAGGAACTTTTCTCCAGCTTGACATACAAATTTTTCTCTCTACGGCGCTGAAGCACAGTACGGACATGGTTTCTGTGGACAAGCAGATTTTCTGAAAAGATGAGCATGTCATCCAAATAGATGACAAACTGGTACAGCAGATTCCTGAAGATTTCATTGACAAAGTTTTGGAACACAGCTGGGGCATTACACAAACCAAAAAGGCATAACCAGGTATTTGTAATACCCATCTCTAGTGTTTAACGCGGTTTTCCATTCGTTAACTTCCCGAATGTGATTGTATGCAGCTCTGAGATCCAACTTGGTGGAAATGGAGGCACCCTTCAACCTGTTGAATAGCTCAGATAATAAGGGTAAGGGGTATCGATTTTTGATAGTCACCGCGTTTAAACCTCAATAGGCGATGCAGGGTCTCAAGGTACCATCTTTTTTTGGCAATGAAAAAGAACCCTGCACCTGCAGTGATGAGGATTTCCGGATGAAACCTCTAGTAGATTCTTGGCGACATACTCTGACATGGCCTGGGTCTCCGGGATGGACAGAGGGTAGGTACAACCCCTGGGCAGAGTTGCTCCAGGGACAAGGTCAATAGCACAGTCAAAAGACCTGTGGGGAGGAGGCACCTCAGCTGATTTCTTACAGAACACATCCCGGTTATCACTGTATGCAGTGGGAAGATCAGAAGATACAGATGTGGTAGCAACCAGCAGTTTCTCCTTGGGGGCCACCTTAAGAAGGCAGGACGAGAAACATGAGGGACCCCAAGCCGGGATCTGCCCAGAGACCCAGTCCACATGTGGAGAGTGGAGCTGTAGCCAAGGAAGGCCCAATATGGGGGTAGAGGCCTTGGGTAGAATAAGGAAGACTATCCACTCCTGGTGGAGTATCCCTACAGACATCTTAATAGGTAGAGTCTGTAAGCGGATAGGGCCCCCTTGGAGAACAGTGCCATCAATTGCTGAGACTACCAGTGGCGTAGTGAGGGGCGAAAAGGTAAGCTTCATGGAAGAAGCAGTTCTCCAATCCATAACATTGCCAGCAGCCCCGGAATCCACATATGCAAAGATTGATTGAGGAGAAGTGCCTACATGAAGGAACACTGGAAGAAGAAGCTAAAAAGGTGAGGTTTCTGGGTCCAATACTCCATCTTCCAGATGTATTAGACCCGAGCATTTCTGAAGCGAGCAGGAGTCATGAAAATGACCCTTGCCCCCACAATAGAGACACAAGCCCAGAGTTCTGTGCCTAGCACATTCTTCGGGGGTTAGCCTGGTCCAGCCCAGCTGCATAGGCTCCTCAGCAGGCAGAAAATGCTCCATGGGACGAAGGGAGGGGAGCTCAGACTGTCTAGGGCCCAGGGAGTGCTGGCGACTTTTTTCCAGGGACCTTTCCTGAAAACGAACGTCGATCTGGTTACACAAGAAAATGACCGGTGGGGATGGCTCTTCCCGCTAATTCATCTTTCACTCGGTCAGAGAGGCCATGTAAAGAGGTTGCAACCAGGGCCTCATTGTTGCAGCTCAACTCAGCTGTAGGGATATGAAACTAAGGAGCATAGTGTTCCACTGAAGAAGATTCTTGGCGAAGACTTAAAAGGGCACTGGCCGCTGAAGAAACCCGAGCTGGCTCCTCGAAGATGTTTCGAAAGAGCTTCAAGAAGTCGGAAAGGCTGGAAACTACAGGATCATCTTCTCCCACAGGGGGGCAGCCCAGGCTACAGCTTCACCGGAGAGGAGGGAAATAATATAGGCTACCTTTGCCCAATCAGACAGGAAGTTTTGAGGCTAGAGCTCAAAATGAATGGTGCATTGACTGAGGAACCCCCCGCAGGCCTTGGAGTCCCCAAAGAAATGGGATGGAGCTGGCAGTTGTAGTGAATGTGTGGCTGCGACTGTGACCGGAATAGGTGCAGCCACGGATTGTACTTGAGGTTACTGACTTGGGGTTCCCAAGGAAGCCTGAAAAAAAGCACAAGTGGAGAGGCGCCTCTGGGTGCAGTTGTTTTTTAAAAATCAATTTAATAGACAATGTAGGATCAACTCACATCTAGTACAAAAATGAAAAGCATGGTATCAGAAAGTCGAGATGACGTTCCCACATCCTGTGACAAGATCCGTGCTGGACGCGTTTCAACGCTCATGAAACGCGTCCATTTTTGATGACGTTGTCCCCCTGCTGCCAGCCATCCACTGTGTTCCAAGCCTCGTTCTGAGGCCGCTCTTCTGGAGCCGGCGTTTACATCAATCGAAAGATCCCCGGTCATCGTACACAGCACGGATCTTGTCACAGGATGTGGGAATGTCATCTCGACTTTCTGATACCATGCTTTTCATTTTTATACTACATGCGAGTTGATCTTACGTTGTATATTAAATTGATTTTTAAAAAATGACTGCACCCAGAGGTGCCTCTCCACTCGTGCTTTTTTTCATCACTTTAGAATATGGTTTCTTCCCTAAATTGATGGCAGCCTTGTGTGCTTCCTGTGGACGTTTTTTTCCCTCTCCCAATACCATTGCATAGCTGATTTGCCTGTGTATGCCAGATGGATTATATTGTCAATTACTAGCAGATTTGTATTGGGACTTTTATGATATCTGTGTTGATGCGTCTATACTTGTGTTCATGTTTCCCAAGGAGGCCTGAAGCTGCTCAAAGCGGGCAGCCAGATCCTGAAGGAATCGCATCACCAGAGTCTGATTCGATTCCTGGGTCTCAAGTCTGCGGACTATGCTCTGCAATGGATCATCTGCGGAGCCATGGACTCTGCTGACTACACCTGCTATCTCCAATCCTGACCTCGACTTGCCTTGCCTTGACTCTGCTAACCTCTTATGCCCAATATACTGCTGCCAACTTCTGCCTTTTCATTTAACCTCGCTCCAGCCTGCTGCCTTACTATATCAGATTACCTGTGCTGACCCGGCTTGTCTGACCCTGCTCCAGCCTGTTGCCTTGCTACATCTGATTACCTGTGTTTGACCAGGCTTGTCTCACCCTGCTCCAGCTTGCTGCTGATCCTGCAACATCCAGTGTACCGGGTCGCTGACCTGCATCTGCTTCAACTGTCATCCGCATCCCAGTCCTTCCTGGTGATCCATCACCCCCCCCTCTGTGCCAGCTACCACAGATCTCACAGGCACTCCTACCTCGCTGCGCTCTCAACGGCCACTGTCCAAACTCCAGTGGCTCCTGAGTCAGGGCTGTAAGAGAGGTCTCCTCCTAAAAGTCAGGCTCTACTATAAAGGTACGCAACACTTCCCCCTATCCCTTCCTTCTGTTTTTCACCTTTCTTTCCCCCTCCCCTTCCCCCCCCTCTTTTCTTTCTGTGGCCCGATATTTATTTACACAACCTAATGCCATATATATATATATTTATTCAGATATTTCATTACCCGCATAAATCTCCCATGTCCGCCACAGGGGGAACCTGTGGTGACTGAAGTGTGCCTCTGGCAGTGGACTCATTGGTAAGCAGCAATGCATGGTTTTGCAGTATTTTTTATACTTTATACCTGGTTTTTGATGTTTAATAAATGTATCTCTTATTGTTATGTAGAATATCATTCATATCACTTACCTTATAGATTTATCCTCCTGAAGAAGCGGCCCTCTGATTGCGAAACTGGTAGAGGAGAGCAACTTCTATAATCCATAACTCATTTGGAAGTCTACACGTACTTGTACACTGTATCGACTCTCCTCCTTTTTCCTTTTATGCTTTATGAATTTTTGTAACTATGTGTGTTTTTATATGCAATTAACCACTTGCCGACCGCCTCACGCTGATATACGTCAGCAGAATGGCACGGGCAGGCAGAATCACGTACCTGTACGTGATCTGCATCCCGCGGGCGGGGGGTTCGATTAGACCCCTCCCGGTGCCCGAGGCGGTCGGCTTCTGACTGGGAGCGTTCCGAGATGAGGGGGAGGCCATACATTCATGGCCCCCCTCGCGATCGCTCCCAGCCAATCGGATCATTCCCCTGCCTCTGTATAGTACACAGAGGCAGAGAAAATGATGTCATCTATCCTCTGCTCGGTATTTTCCGTTCCGGCGCCGAGGAGAGAAGACTGCAATGTGAGTGCACCAACACACACACACACACAGTAGAACATGCCAGGCATACAATACACCCCCCTTTACCCCCGGATCCCCCCCAATCACCCCTCCCCCCCCTTGTCACACTGACACCAAGCAGTTTTTTTTTTTCTGATTACTGCATTGGTGTCAGTTTGTGACAGTTAGTGTGGTAGGGCAGTTAGTGTTAGCCCCCTTTAGGTCTAGGATACCCCCCTAACCACCCCTAATAAAGTTTTAACCCCTTGATCACCCCCCGTCGCCAGTGTCCCTAAGCGATCATTTTTCTGATCGCTGTATTAGTGTCACTGGTGACGCTAGTTAGGGAGGTAAATATTTAGGTTCGCCGTCAGCGTTTTATAGCGTCAGGGACCCCCATATACTACCTAATAAATGTTTTAACCCCTTGACTGCCCCCTAGTTAACCCTTTCACCACTGATCACTGTATAACCGTTACGGGTGACGCTGGTTAGTTTCTTTATTTTGTATAGTGTCAGGGCACCCTCCGTTTATTACCTAATAAAGGTTTAGCCCCCAGATCGCCCGGCGATGATATACGTTGCCCCAGGCAGCGTCAGGTTAGCGCCAGTACCGCTAACACCCACGCACGCAGCATACGCCTCCCTTAGTGGTATAGTATCTGAACGGATCAATATCTGATCCGATCAGATCTATACTAGCGTCCCCAGCAGTTTAGGGTTCCCAAAAACGCAGTGTTAGCGGGATCAGCCCAGATACCTGCTAGCACCTGCATTTTGTCCCTCCGCCCGGCCCAGCCCAGCCCACCCAAGTGCAGTATCTATCGATCACTGTCACTTACAAAACACTAAACGCATAACTGCAGCCTTCGCAGAGTCAGGCCTGATCCCTGCAATCGCTAACAGTTTTTTTGGTAGCATTTTGGTGAACTGGCAAGCACCAGCCCCAGGCAGCGTCAGGTTAGCGCCAGTACCGCTAACACCCACGCACGCACCGTACACCTCCCTTAGTGGTATAGTATCTGAACGGATCAATATCTGATCCGATCAGATCTATACTAGCATCCCCAGCAGTTTAGGGTTCCCAAAAACGCAGTGTTAGCGGAATCAGCCCAGATATCTGCTAGCACCTGCATTTTGCCCCTCTGCCCGGCCCAGCCCAGCCCACCCAAGTGCAGTATCGATCGATCACTGTCACTTACAAAACACTAAACACATAACTGCAGCGTTCGTAGAGTCAGGCCTGATCCCTGCGATCGCCAAGTTTTTTTGGTAGCGTTTTGGTGAACGGGCAAGCACCAGCAGCCTAGTACACCCGGTCGTAGTCAAACCAGCACTGCAGTAACACTTGGTGACGTGGCGAGTCCCATAAGTGCAGTTCAAGCTGGTGAGGTGGCAAGCCCAAGTAGTGTCCCACTGCCAAGAAGAAGACAAACAGGCCTGTCGTGCCCATAGTGTCCTTCCTGCTGCATTCGCCAATCCTAATTGGGAACCCACCACTTCTGCAGCGCCCGTACTTCCCCCATTCTCATCCCCAACCAAATGCAGTCGGCTGCATGAGAGACATTTTCTTTATGTCCTCCTGAGTATCCCTACCCAACGAACCCCCCCAAAAAAGATGTCATGTCTGCAGCAAGCGCGGATATAGGCGTGACACCCGCTATTATTGTCCCTCCTGTCCCGACAATCCTGGTCTTTGCATTGGTGAATGTTTTGAACGCTACCATTCACTAGTTGAGTATTAGCGTAGGGTACAGCATTCCATAGACTAGGCACACTTTCATAGGGTCTCCCAAGATGCCATCGCATTTTGAGAGACCCGAACCTGGAACCGGTTACAGTTATAAAAGTTAGTTACAAAAAAAAGTGTAAAAAAAAAAAAAATACAAAATAAAAAAAAAATAGTTTTATAGTCGTTTTATTGTTCTCTCTCTCTCTATTCTCTCTCTATTGTTCTGCTCTTTTTACTGTATTCTATTCTGCAATGTTTTATTGTTATTATGTTTTATTATGTTTGCTTTTCAGGTATGCAATTTTTTATACTTTACCATTTACTGTGTTTTATGGTTAACCATTTTTTTGTCTTCAGGTACGCCATTCACAACTTTGAGTGGTTATACCAGAATGATGCCTGCAGCTTTAGGTATCATCTCGGTATCATTCTTTTCAGCCAGCGGTCGGCTTTCATGTAAAAGCAATCCTAGTGGCTAATTAGCCTCTAGACTGCTTTTACAAGCAGTGGGAGGGAATACCCCACCCCCACCGTCTTCCGTGTTTTTCTCTGGCTCTCCTGTCTCAACAGAGAACCTGAGAATGCAGCCGGTGATTCAGCCAGCTGACCATAGAGCTGATCAAAGACCAGAGTGGCTCCAAACATCTCTATGGCCTAAGAAACCAGAAGCTACGAGCATTTCATGACTTAGATTTCGCTGGACGTAAACAGCGCCATTGGGAAATTGGGAAAGCATTTTATCACACCGATCTTGGTGTGGTCAGATGCTTTGAGGGCAGAGGAGAGATCTAGGGTCTAATAGACCCCAATTTTTTCAAAAAAGAGTACCTGTCACTACCTATTGCTATCATAGGAGATATTTACATTCCCTGAGATAATAAAAATGATTAAAAAAATGAAAGGAACAGTTTAAAAATAAGATAAAAAAGCAAAAAAATAATAGAGAAAAAGAAAAAAAAAAAAAAGCACCCCTGTCCCCCCCTGCTCTCGGGTTAAGGCGAACGCAAGCGTTGGTCTGGCATCAAATGTAAACAGCAATTGCACCATGTGAGGTATCACGGCGAAGGTCAGATCGAGGGCAGAATTTTAGCAGTAGACCTCCTCTGTAAATCTAAAGTGGTAACCTGTAAAGGCTTTTAAAGGCTTTTAAAAATGTATTTATTTTGTTGCCACTGCACGTTTGTGCGCAATTTTAAAGCATGTCATGTTTGATATCCATGTACTCGGCCTAAGATCATCTTTTTTATTTCATCAAACATTTGGGCAATATAGTGTGTTTTAGTGCATCAAAATTTAAAAAAGTGTGTTTTTTCCCCAAAAAAATGTGTTTGTGTGTGAAAAATCACTGCGTAAATACTGTGTGAAAAAAAAAATGAAACACCCACCATTTTATGTAATAAGAATATTCCTGCGCTACCCAATTGGAAAAAGAAAAGAAAACAAGAACTCAGAAAAAATAGTAAAAACGCACGTATGCAACTGGACAGCTGCATGCACCGAAGCAAGGGTCAGACATAAGCCCAAAATCAAACTGAGGTATAGGGGGGGGAGGTGCTGCGCTAACCAGAAGAAAGCTGTAAATCTCTGTCTGTGGTCAATTAATAAAATTACATAAAATCGCATAATAAATCGCATAAATAAGTTTTGACACTAAAAAACATTCAAGTCTTAATAATCAGCATCATGTGTATGTGAAAAAAAGTGCATAAAAAATCCTTTTCAATTGGTATATACTAAATGACAAAAAAATTGCATGTTAAATCGCATAAATAAGTGTTGACACTAAAAACATATAAATCTAGATAATCATGTGTTGGTGCACAAAGGGACATAAACACTACTTCATGTGAATAATTCTAAATAAAAATACATAGAATAAATCAGAAATAACCATCAAAAACATATCCTTATAAATGGTGCAAAACGTACAAAGTGCCAGTGCTTAAAGGTGATCTAGATATCGCAAATAAAATGCATCAATCCAACGCAATATGGATAATAAATAATATAAATAAATGTCCCAATAATAGTGATATAAAATATATTGTGCTGGCCTGCGAAACAAATGACCAATGACATGCCAGTAAGTGCAGCAAACTTAAAGTGCGAGTGTAAAAGTCATTGAAGGTGCAAAAGCAAGTTCTGGTGTATTCAATAAAACAACAGTGGGGTGTCTGGGATGCAATTCACTCAGTGTCCTCTTTGTGCATAAAACACTAATGTAAGCAGTGGCCCCTTACCTAGCGGTGCTAGGTCAACCGCATGAATTGTAGCTAAAATGCCAGGTCCTGAGCCTCAATCGCGTCCCTATATCCACGCTTGCCGGTGTTGGGTTATCTTAATGGCAGCTGATTACAAGTGGCTATGGTCCTATCAGGGGTCCTGGACCAGCGCGGATCTTAGCTCAGCCTCCACATCTCAGGTATGTATGTACAGGAATATGCAGGACAAAGGTACTTCATAGTGAAGTATGTATTAACCAGGTAATGCTTTATTAAAAATCTTTAAGTAGATGTACTCACATAAAAACAATGCAGAGCAAACCTCTCTCCTAAGAGCAGCGAACTCATTCTGTGTCTAGCAATGTGAAACAGCCTATTCCGTCCCTACGCGTGACATCACCGATCACGTGACTTCTTCAGCGGATAAGCAAAATAGGCTTATTGTGGTCTTAAATAGTCTCTCCCATAGTGATTAATGGGCGGCCATTTTCTCGTAGCCACGCCGGCCATACATGTGTTTATGTATTTTTATTTAGAATTATTCACATGAAGTAGTGTTTATGTCCCTTTGTGCACCAACACATGATTATCTAGATTTATATGTTTTTAGTGTCAACATTTATTTATGCGATTTAACATGCGATTTTTTTATCATTTAGTATATACCAATTGAAAAGGATTTTCTATGCACTTTTTTTCACATACACATGATGTTGATTATTAAGACTTGAATGTTTTTTAGTGTCAACACTTATTTATGCGATTTATTATGCGATTTTATGTCATTTTATTAATTGACCACAGACAGAGATTTACAGCTTTCTTCTGGTTAGCGCAGCACCTCCCCCCTATAACCCACCATTTTAATCTGTAGGGCATTTGCTTTAAAAAATATATAATGTTTGGGGGTTCAAAGTAATTTTCTTGCAAAAAAAAAATTATTTTTTCATGTAAACAAAAAGTGTCAGAAAGGGCTTTGTCTTCAAGTGGTTAGAAGAGTGGGTGATGTGTGACATAAGCTTCTAAATGTTGTGCATAAAATGCCAGGACAGTTCAAACCCCCCCCCAAATGACCCCGTTTTGGAAAGTAGACACCCCAAGCTATTTGCTGAGAGGCATGTCGAGTCCATGGAATATTTTATATTGTGACACAAGTTGCGGGAAAGAGACAAATTTTTTATTTTTTTTTGCACAAAGTTGTCACTAAATGATATATTGCTCAAACATGCCATGGGAATATGTGAAATTACAACCCAAAATACATTCTGTTGCTTCTCCTGAGCACGGGGATACCACATGTGTGAGACTTTTTGGGAGCCTAGCCGCGTACGGGACCCCAAAAACCAAGCACCGCCTTCAGGCTTTCTAAGGGAGTAGATTTTTGATTTCACTCTTAACTGCCTATCACAGTTTCGGAGGCCATGGAATGCCCAGGTGGCACAAAACCAAAAAGGCTCCCAAAAAGTCCCACACATGTGGTATCCCCCATACTCAGGAGAAGCAGCTAAATGTATTTTGGGGTGCCATTCCATATATGCCCATGGCCTGTGTGCGCAAAATATCATTCAGTGACAACTTTGTGCAAAAAAATAAATAAATAAAAATGTGTCACTTTCCCGCAACTTGTGTCAAAATATAAAATACTCCATGGACTCAACATGCCTCTAAGCAAATAGCTTGGGGTGTCTACTTTCCAAAATGGGGTCATTTGGGGGGGGGGGGGGTTGTGACATCTGGGCATTTTATGGCCTTCAAAACTGTGATAGGTAGTGAGGAGTGAAATCAAAAATTTATGATCTTAGAAATCCTGAAGGCGGTGATTGGTTTTCGGGGTCCTGTACGCGGCTAGGCTCCCAAAAAGTCCTACACATGTGGTATCCCCATACTCAGGAGAAGCAGCTAAATGTATTTTGGGGTGCCATTCCATATATGCCCATGGCCTGTGTGCGCAAAATATCATTCAGTGACAACTTTGTGCAAAAAAAAATAAATAAATATTTGTCACATTCCCGCAACTTGTGTCAAAATATAAAATATTCCATGGACTCAACATGCCTCTCAGCAAATAGCTTGGGGTGTCTACTTTCCAAAATGGGGTCATTTTGGGGGGGGGGGGGGTTGTGCCATCTGGGCATTTTATGGCCTTCAAAACTGTGATAGGTAGTGAGGAGTGAAATCAAAAATTTACGCCCTTAGAAATCCTGAAGGTGGTGATTGGTTTTCGGGGTCCTGTACGCGGCTAGGCTCCCAAAAAGTCCCACACATGTGGTATCTCCGTACTCAGGAGAAGCAGCTGAATGTATTTTGGGGTGCAATTCCACATATGCCCATAGCCTGTGTGAGCAATATATCATTTAGTGACAACTTTTTGTATTTTTTTTTTTTCGTCATTATTCAATCACTAAAATCACTAAAAAATGAATATTCAATGGGCTCAACATGCCTCTCAGCAATTTCCTTGAGGTGTCAACCTTCCAAAATGGGGTCATTTGGGGGGGTTTTGTACTGCCCTGCCATTTTAGCACCTCAAGAAATGACATAGGCAGTCATAAACTAAAAGCTGTGTAAATTCCAGAAAATGTACCCCAGCTTGTAGACGCTATAACTTTTGCGCAAACCAATAAATATACGCTTATTGACTTTTTTTTACCAAAGACATGTGGCCGAATACATTTTGGCCTAAATGTATGACTAAAATTGAGTTTATTGGATTTTTTTTATAACAAAAAGTAGAAAATATCATTTTTTTTCAAAATTTTCGGTCTTTTTCCGTTTATAGCGCAAAAAATTAAAACCACAAAAGGTGATCAAATACCATCAAAAGAAAGCTCTATTTGTGGGAAGAAAAGGACGCAAATTTTGTTTGGGTACAGCATTGCATGACCGCGCAATTAGCAGTTAAAATGACATAAAACTATTCTTGGATGATGGTACCTTAATTTTTGTCTACTTATTGTAACCCTAAGGCAAACTCATTACATTTTTACAATTTCAGAGTTAGGGTGAATCAATTGACCTCCTGACAATTAGCCAAGGCAACTATCACTTGGTAGATGAATTTAATCACTTCAGCCCCGGAGGATTTGGCTGCTCAACGACCAGAGCACTTTGGCACGGTGCTGCTTTAACTGGTAATTGCGCGGTCATGCAATGCTGTACCCAAACTAAATTTGCGTCATT
Organism: Lithobates clamitans; assembly: GCA_037952925.1. Lineage (NCBI taxonomy): Eukaryota > Metazoa > Chordata > Amphibia > Anura > Ranidae > Lithobates > Lithobates clamitans. The sequence continues at coordinate 3,167,630 of JBBGZY010001017.1, read as the reverse complement.
TTTTTCCCACAAATAGAGCTTTCTTTTGATGGTATTTAATTGCCTCTGCGATTTTTATTTTTTGCGATATAAACGGAAAAAGACCAAAAATTTTTACTTTTTGTTATAAAAAAAATTAATAAACTCAATTTTAGTCATACATTTAGGCCAAAATGTATTCAGCCAGATGTCTTTGGTAAAAAAAGCCAATAAGCATATATTTGTTGGCCTGCGCAAAAGTTAAAGCGTCTACAAACTAAGGTACATTTTCTGGAATTTACGCAGCTTTTAGTTTATGACTGCCTATCTCATTTCTTGAGGTGCTAAAATGGCAGGGCAATGCAACCCCCCTCCCCCAAAGGACCCCATTATGGAAAGTAGACAAACCTATTGAATATTAATTTTTTTGTCACAAGTGATTGAAAAATGAAAAATTACACAAAGTTGTCACTAAATGATATATTTCTCAGACATGCCATGGTTATATGTGGAATTACACCCCAAAATATATTCTGCTGCTTCTCCTGAGTATGGGGATACCTCACGTGTGAGACTTTTTGGGAGCCTATCCGCGTACAGGACTCCGAAAACCAATCACCGCCTTCAGGATTACTAAGGGTATAAATTTTTGATTTCACTCCTCACTACCTATCACAGTTTTGAAGGCCATAAAATGCCAAGATAGCACAAACCCCCCAAAAATGACCCCATTTTGGAAAGTAGACACCCCAAGCTATTTGCTGATAGGCATGTTGAGTCCATGGAATATTTTAGATTTTGCCAAACGTTTCGGGAAAATTACAATTTTTTTTTACACAACATTTTCACTAAATGATATATTGTTCAAACATGGCATGGTTATATGTGGAATTAAACCCCAAAATACATTCTGCTGCTTCTCTCGAGTACGGGGATACTACATGTGTGGAACTTTTTGGCAGTCTACCTGCATACAGGACCCCAAAAACCAATCACCGCCTTCAGGGCGTACATTTTTGATTTCACTCCTCACTGCCTATCACAGTTTCGGAGGCCATGAAATGCCCAGATAGCACAACCCCCCCCCCCAAAAAGACCCCATTTTGGAAACGAGACACCCCAAGCTATCTGCTGAGAGACATGTTGAGTATTTTGTAGATCTTGCTTTTTGTCACAAAGTTTTGAAAATTGAAAAAAGAAAAAAAAATTTCTTTTCTTTCTTCATTTTCAAAAATAAATGAGATCTGCAAAATACTCACCATGCCTCTTAGCAAATACCTCATGCGCAAAGGTCAGATTGAGGGCAGTATTTTTAGCAGTAGACCTTCTCTGTAAATCTAAAATGGTAACCTGTAAAGGCTTTTAAAAATGTATGTAGTTTGTCGCCGCTGCACGTTTGTGCTCAATTTTAAAGCATGTCGTGTTTGGTATCCATGTGCTTGGCATAAGATCATCTTTTTTATTTCATCAAACATTTGGGCAACATAGCGCGTTTTAGTGCATTGAAATGAAAAAGAAGTGTTTTTTCCAAAAAAACTGCGTTTGAAAAATCGCTGCACAAATACTGTGTGATACGGTGCTTTTTTTTAATTATTATTTATTTAGAATTTTTATTATATTTTTAAACTTTTCCTTTCATTTTTTTTTTATCATTTTTATTATCTCAAGATAAATAAACTCGTGCTGCAGCTGAATGGCATACCTGCTAAGCAAATGATGGTTACCCATAAAACAAAGTAACATTACAGTATGCCGAAGCGTGGGGGCAATCCGCCCCTAATGTTAGGAGCAAATCTCTCCTCCACCCCTGCCCCATGCCCCCATGCTTCGGCATATATGCTCTTTTTTTTTTTTTTTTTTTTAAACTGTGGTGGTGAAATCACCTCCGACAGCGCTGGAGTCACAGATTTATGTATTGTGGGAGCAAACACTGTTGCTGGCAAGATAAATAAACCCGTGCTGCAGCTGATTGGCGTACCTGCTAAGCAAATGATGGTTAACAGTAAAACAAACGTTACAGTATAACATACTATACCTGCAAAGCAAATACAATAAAACATAGTAAAAATAAAACAGAGAGAACGATAGATATAGAATAGTGAGCGAACAGTAGAGCGGACAGAAGAGAATGAACATAAGAGAGAACAATAGAGAGACAGAAAAAAAATACAACCAAAACTATTTTTGGATTTTTTATTTTATTTTTTTTGGTGTTTTTGTGTGTGTTTTTTTTCACTTTTATAAAAACTGTAAAAAAAAAAACTATAAACTGAACATTGCAGATTAGGGTCTCTCAAAATGTGATGGCCATCACATCTTTCGAGACACCGAGACCCTGTGTTCGTGTGCCTAGGACTGTGTGGTGCTGTACCCTACTCAACTATTGTGTGGTAGTGTTCGAAACAGTCACCAATGCAAACACCAGGTTGGTCAGGACAATAAAAGCGGGTGTCACACCTAAATCCACGCTTTCTACAGACAGGAGGTCCTCTTTGGGGGTTTCTTTGGGTAGGGATACCAGGGAGGACATGCGAAAAATGTCTCCCATGCAGCCGACTTACTGCATTTGGATTGGGAAGTTGGGCCACAGGACCGTCTGGAAACAGAAGGGCTGCGATGATCTCTTCCTGGATCCAGTTCGTCCTGAAGCTTTGTATAGCACAAAAGCATTCAGTAGAGCCAATTGGAATAAATATACAGACACTTTTTTGTACCAGCATCTGGCCTTACAGGCAATTAGGTACGGCGCCCACAACTGGTCGTTGAAGTCCACCCTTCCCATATTAAGGTTAAATTCGTGGACACAGAGGGGTTTCTCCACAACACCAATCGCCGTAGGAATTTGGACCGTCGTGTCTGCGTGAAGGGAGGACAGAACAAAAACATTCTTATTATCCCTCCACTTCACAGCGAGCAAATTATTATATCTCAAGCAGGCTCTCTCCCCCAGCCTAAGACGCGAATCTACAAGTCGCTGGGGTAAGCCCCAGCGATTAGATAGCATAATGCCACATGCGCCAATTTGAAGATCAAACAAGTGACTAAAAAGTGGCACGCTTGTGTATTAATTGTCCACATACAAGTGGTACCCCTTTCCGAATAAGCGTGACACCAAGTCCCACACAATCTTACTCTCCCTATGTAGTCTGGGCAGTTCTCCAGCTCTATGTAACTATCTCTTCCCTCGTAAACCATAAAACTGTATGTATAGCCTGTGGCCCTACATCAAAATACTGTTTGAAAGACAAGCAGCCAGAAAACTTAATCAGGGACTCATCAACGCAAACAACTTGATGGGGAGTAAACAAGGATGCAAAACGTTGGTTTGAAGTGGTTTTCAAGGGGCCAAATTTTGTAGAGCCGATCAAATTCAGGGTCACCCAGAGGACGACAGAGTTCATTATCGTTGAAATGCATGAACCGCAAGATCTGCTCGTATCGTGTCCTGGTCATGGAGGCAGAGAACGCGGGCGTATGGTGAATTGGGTCAGTGGACCAATATGACCGCAACTCACTCTTTTTAGTTACGTCCATGAGGAGGGATAGGCCCAGGAAGGTCTTGAATTCGGAAACCGTAATTGGTTTTTATTCTATGGCAAGGGTCAGCTGGGGATTAGCGGCGATGAATTGACCAGCATATAAATTGCTTTGGTCCACAATAGATCTATAGAGATCCTTGGTGAAAAACAGCGAATAAAAATCAAGTGACGTAAAATCCACTGTTTCCACCTGAATTCCGGGTTGGCCCAGTGAATGCGGGAAGTACAGGTGCTGCAAAAGTGGTGGGCTCCCAATTAGGATTGGCGAATGCAGCAGGAAGGGCACTATGGGCTCAACGGGCTGTCTTTGTCTTCTTCTTGGTGGCAGCGGGACACTTGCCACTTGTGCTTGCCACCTCGCCAGCTTGAACTGCACTTATGGGACTCGCCACGTCACCAAGTGATACTGCAGTGCTGGATGTACGACCAGGATGTACTAGGCCGCTGGTGCTTGCCAGTTCACAAGAAGGATGAGCGGCGCTAGTACTGGCTCTCTGCTCCATACGAGGGACCTGCGGTTCTTGCACCTCAACGACAGCAGAACAAGAACAGGGTCTGGTACGCCTGACCTTGGCAGGGACCACAACTCTGAGCCTGAATCTGACAGATGAGTGACTTCCTCTTCACCATCTGTCATGCTCAGAAACGTGTAGGCCTCTTCACTACTGTACCTTCAATTTGACATTTTGGTCTCTAAATTTACTGGTACACTAGCGAGACTCACAAGAAAAAAAGCACATGACTGTCAGCGACTGATTCAAACGCTACCAAAAAAACTGTCAGTGTTCGCAGGGATCAGGCCTGACTCTGCGAATGTTGCAGTAATGCGTTTTGTGTTTTGTAAGTGACAGTGATCGATTGATATTGCACATGGGTGGGCTGGGCTGAGCGGAGGGGCAAAACACAGGTGCTAGCAGGTATCTGGGCTGATCCTGCTAACACTGCGTTTTTGGGAAACCTAAACTGCTGGGGACGCTAATATAGTTCTGATCATATCAGATATTGATCTGTTCTGACACTATACTACTAAGGGAGGCGTATGGTGCGTGCGTGGGTGTTAGCGCTACTGGCACTAATCTGATGCTACCTGGGGCAACGCAGACCCTATCTGATGCTAAAACCTAACTTTGATTACCCGCCGGTTGATCAGGGGGTTAAACCTTTATTGGATAAAATATGGCATGTGCCCTGACGCTATAAACAAAATCTAGCTAACCTGCGTCGACCATGACACTTATACAGTGATTACTGGTGACAGGGGGTGATCAAGGGGTTAAACCTTTATTGGGGGGGTTAGGGGGGGTCCCTAGACTTATTTGAGCCTACCACTAATTATTCTAACACTGATTAGTGTCACTAATGACACCAGTACAGCAATAAAAAAAAAAAATTAGAATGTTGCACTGGGTGACACAGTGGCAAGGGATGAAGGGGTTAACTGGCGGGGGTGATCAGGGGGTGAATTGTGTGCCTACGTGACCTGGTGTCAGTGTAGTGTTGTGCACTTACTCTGGGATGTCTTCTCTCCTCGGTCCCGAACGGAAAAGACCGACATGAGGAGAGATGACATCACTTCCCCTGTCAGTGTTTACAGTTACACAGACAGGGGAAGGATCTCATTCACCAGAAGCGATCACCAGGTCCAGGCCAGATTCCATTGGCCAGGGGATTGATCGGTTCTGGATTGAATCCAATCATTGCGGCCGCCGAGGGTTCACGCGCCCGACGTAACATAACGTCAATTCGCCTGCCCGTGCCATTCTGCTGCAGTAAAACTGTGGCGGCTGGTCAGGAAGCGGTTAATAGCAACCCTGCCTAAACACCAGGGTGCTACACACAGTATGCTGGATTATTTCTGATGTAATACTGATGTAAAACAAAAGGTAGAGTACACATAAATAACTTGTATTCTAATGTCAAGATTGGCAAGATTGTACTTAGCAATCTTATTCTTTTAATGTCTTTAAATTAGTGTGGCCATGACCAGAAAAAGTTTTCTGACCTACTTCTGACTATTCAACAGCTTTTTAGCCTTTACGGATATTGTAAATCATTAACATAGGTTGTCTTTTTCCATGGAGCTATTCAGCTGACAATTTATTAGTGTATTGTCTGCACTTTCTGCAATTGTTTAAAGCAGTCTCATTTTGAAGCCTGACCTGACAGGGATAACATGCATTCTTTTCTCAGCCATATACTGCCAGTTTATATGCTACCTAGGGATTATAATAAAGGCATTCAAACTTTTTATATGGGTCTCAAAACGTCAATAAACAGTGTTTACTATTCTCTAATGCTCATCAGGCTGCGCTTTCTCTAGAACCTCCCGAAACAGAACCCAAACATTTTACCCACGGGTTGCTTACTTCTAATGGAAACCTAAATTCTAAAGTTATAGCACAGTCATCCATTAACTAAGTAAATAAAGTTTGTTACACTCATTACCAGGGAAACATAGAACACTGGTAGCCTCTTATCATAAATTCCCATCTTTTTTACAATTTGAAACACCAAAGTAGCATTAAAATCCTTAACATATATTTTGTTTCTCCCATTTAGGCATTCCCCGATAAAACGTTTTCTATGTAGTGAAGCAGTCTCCTCTCCTCCCCACTGCAGTGGAAGCTGATGGCCAAAGTGAGGAGCCCAGACAGGCACTGCTTAAACATACTGTGTTGCAACCGCAGACCTGTTGATGAGAACTCCATTTTGGGGCTCAATTTGTGCCCTGGTAGCTGCATTTTCTGTACACTGGCACAAGCCTAGGACTGAGGGTTATGGCCACTCATGAAATATTACCCTATTACAAGTTAGGCATGTAGCCCTAAAAGTAAATATCAGACCTGTGTGTCCTCACATTTGGAAAGTGAGCTTATTATGGCTTGGCTGGTGCCCACGGTGGGCTTCAGAGGTGAGCGCTTTGACCCTAAAATTGCAAATTGTTAAAGTTCCTGAACAAGCAACCAGGTTGCGAAACATGTAGAGCGGAACTTACGAGGTCTATAGAGGACAAGTGAAACCCTAATTTCTGAAGGACATGTGAATCTTGGTGTATACTTTGTGACGCACTAGGCTGCATACATGTAATACTGTTCTATGATGGGAATACATTTAGTCTGTGACCAATAGTATTTTAAATAGACCAAGTATCTTTATTCAATTGTCATTTTTTATACAAATGTCTTTAATATAGAGCAATACAATTTGTTAATTTATATTATAATATATCTATATCTATCTATCTATCTATATAGATATATATATATCTAAAGTCCATGATTTTCTTTGGTTTCCAATTACATATGTAGTAAAGCACACACAGATGTTTGTTACTGTTTTGGCTCCAGATCACTCAGCATCACTTCTGATCAGCAAGTTCACATTTAGCAAGCATGTCTTTTGATCTAATGCTTGATATAATGGTCCATCCTCATAGACCTGACCTCAAGAACTGCATCTATCTACTACATAGGAAAAGTAGCAGGGTCAGGGCTTAATTTGGTAGGTTCAGATTCAGAGCTGCTGCATAGGGACCTGTGGCTATAGCATCAACCGGGTAGCTCCATGGGACTTTGTAAGGCATTGAAGAAACTTGAAATCAGGTAGAAGTAAGAATATTAAAATAAAGAGAAATACTAAGCAAAGACAGGCTGGAAATGGAGGACACACTTTCAATAAGCCCTGAAGTCAGCAGAACTATATACATTTTTAAATACATGGGATTAATAACACTTTATTTTATTGAAAACCTTTTAAAACCTAATAAAATGGCTACAGAAAAAAAATATGGAGGTACAGTGACCTTATTGTCCAGTTCCACAGAAGACCCAAATTTCAGGATAAATTCCAACACTTAAAGGTTGGCCACCCCTCTCACACTGTACCAATGGCTAGCCATTCTAGTATAGTAACATTCAGAAGTCTTTTCTCCAGTGCCACAGAGGACCTATATTTCAGGGTAAAGTGCAACAATTGCAGAGTCAATGTCTGGCCACCCCTCCTACACTGTACCAATGGCCAGCTATTCTAGTGAGGAGTCCATATGAAGATGCAAGATGGGACAAGACCAGATGTTACGACCTCAGGGATGTGTCAACATTTGTATTAGAGAGTATACTAGGGTTTGAGGCTTCCAGGTCTATAAAAAAGGATTCTAAAGCTATTTTATTAGTGTAACAAAAATACTTGGTTTTCAGTAGGCGAAAGGTATATGTTAAGCCCTGCATGTAATTACAACTGTTAGCTGCAAGAACCAGATTGTTTGATTTGTACGTGTCTTGTATGTTTTGGCACCATTCTCCTCCTGTGGAGGAAATTAGCTTCTTTTTATGTCCTGAAAGCTTACGCGATACCAGAAGAATAAAAGTTCATGTTTTTGCACACGTAGAAATTCGTAAACTGCAGCTGTGAGAAATGACTGGCTAAGACTTCCCTTTACAAACCCTCGCCCTGAGGTGACATCCTGCACTATAAATTTTCAAGGAGCCAAAGCAGTACAACATGTGAAATAAAGTGTTACATGGTGAAATATATCCACAATGATTAACCATAATGATATAAATTATTTTTTTTAAATCAGTCAACTTTTTAAATCACAGCAATGTTCCACATTAATGTTTGGTTCTTAAAAAAAAATGAATTAGTAATTTAGGTTTCCCCTAGTACAAACACATGAAACAGGTCATTTTAAATATCATTAACAGCATAGCTGAATAATCACTTTTTACAATCACATTAGCATATATTCACAAATTGATCTAATTACAGAAAGCATTATCATTCAAAAGAAAAAAAAAAGATGCTTACGTCTCTAATAAGGGTCTCTCCAATAAGCATAGAAAAAACATCAGTAAAGGTAACTGGCTGCCCAGCATTTTTTTTTTTCCACAAAGCTTCAATGTAGCGTTTCACTTTTTGTGGTGTCAGCAAAAGCAGGGGACTGTGACTGACATTGTTCATAATCTCCTTGTTTATTTCCTTTGGTCCTTTGTTTGGAAAATCCGGATTAGAGTACAGTGTAGACATATACCTACAGATAAAGCATGGACAAATAAGAATTCCCTAATCTCTAATTCCACTTGTGCCAATAAGCAAAAGTATAAACATTTCTTTACCAGGTAAGATTTATCTGCCCGTTTGTATTTTTCAGTGATTTTGTACAAACATTAGCCGTATTTATTTGTAAAGAATACAATCTCTCTTACTAAAGAAGATAATCTGTGCTAAGTGTCGTGATCTAAAATCAGTGATTAACGATTAATACACAGCTGCAATCACTGTATTGCACATCCAATTACTAAAACATAACAATCAAAAAATTGTGTTGTGCATATAAATCATACAAAAATATATATTCAAAACAATCAAAATTATGTAGTACTCATACACTAATTAGAATAAAGTACTATAGGAGCAAAAAAGAAAATTATCCATATATACAAAACTGTAAACATATGCATTCATAAATAAATAAAGTGCTAAAAGTGCAACAAAGACATTTCATCCATATACACAAACTGTAAAATATATGCATTCATAAAGGATAATAATCAAAAGAGTGCTAAATAGAGAGTGTACAGATATTAGGTGACCTTTTGATGATACATCTAACATACGGGTCCTGTCAAGGGAGTGTTACCTGCATACCCACAGTGGGGGGGTGTTGCCCACTAATGCGTAGTTAGGCATTTTTTGGGGTCTCCTCATCTGGTAAGCATCTATTCATTATTATATATGGTGGGGCACAGACAAGGGAACACTTGGAGTACTTTTGAACTGTAATAAGCGCGTGTGGAGCACCTTTGTCACCACCAGTATTTGGAATTGGGATTCCTCTGTCTTTATCATTTACCATATTTATGCCACATTTGGAGATTTGGCATTTTGAATGAACACTATTTTTTTTTATGCTTTGCACAGAATATTTGGCACTTTGATTGAAAATACCAAATCTGTACACTCTACATGGCACTTGATTATCATCATTTATGAATGCATATATTTACAGTTTGTTTATATGGATGAATTTTCTTTGTTGCCCTTATAGTACTTAATTCTCTATTACTACGGTTATTCACATTGCAAGGGTATTTTCTTAGCTTAGTGAGTGTGGTGAAAATTCAGTTTGCAAAGAATACCCAATTACATAAAAAAACATTTTTGGGAGGGGAGATGGGCGGAGCCTAGCGGAGCAGACATGCATTGTTAGAGCTCTGCACCGCTGAGGAGAGAAGAGAAGGACAAAGCGGAGCCTGCAGGCTCAAAAGGTATCCATTTGAACCTTTTTGCCCCAGGGAACAAACTGTGAAAATTTGGGCAGGAGATATGGTACTGGGAGGAAACCGTGGCAGAAATAAAAATCACCTCCCAAAGAGCTCACAGGCACTCACTGCAACTAAAGCAGCTCCAGTCACCTCACAAGATACAGCATCAGGGCGCTCTCACAGACAGAAAATGTCACAGCAAGACTCTCCATTTGAGTCAGATACAGAACAAATCCTCTCACAAACTTCTCCACAAGACTCCTCAGCATCCCCAGTAATATTATTACAATTTGAAAAGATGCTTCATAAGGCTTTAAAACAAACCTCAGACCAAATAACAAAAAGCCTAACCAAAGAAATAAGAGAGCTGGGAAACCGCACCGCAGCCTTAGAAATAAAAATGGATGAAATTGAAATTACAACCCAAGTAAATATAATAGAATTGGAACAATTAAAAGAAGAAAATTTAATACTTCAAACTAAGCTCGAAGATTACGAAAATAGAGCCAGACGTTCAAACTTGCGCATAAGGGGAATACCTGAAACTGTGACAGACCTGCAATCTACTATTACTGCTCTATTACAAGAACTAAAGCCAGATATCCCTATTGAACGTTTAGAACTGGACAGACTACACAGAGCCCTCACAGCCAAAAAGAAAGATGGACCCCCACGTGATATAATCACAAAATGTCATTATTACAGAACGAAAGAACAAATACTAATTGCTGCAAGAGAAAAAAAGGAACTTAATTTTCAAGGACACAATTATCAAATTTTTGCTGACCTATCCCAACTTACTATTACTAAAAGACGATCCATGAAACCCCAACTAATGGAAATGCAACGCCACAACATTATGTATCAATGGGGCTTCCCCTTTTCAGTCAGATTTAACTACCAAGGTACAGTTTACAGAAGCAGATCAGCAGATGAACTACAACAAACCCTTTTAAAATTAAATCTGACAGAACCCACAAGCAGCAACTCTCCCACACGCAGAAGAATGGCATCATCTTCACCTTCAGGCAGCACCCAGAAAATATCAGAACAAAATGGGAATCATCATTCTCACAAAAGAGGCCGTTATGCCACATCATCCATGGACCAAGAAGATTCAATGGACTGACATCCTAATTTCTGATATCTCTTCATTTATTATACTAAGAGATGGTTCTCTATAAAAAACCCGTATTTATAACTGAATGTAACTGCATTCTGATAGTCACACACTGTGTGGGATCATGTTACATTCCAGTTATATTTCTTATTACTTCTGATTTATATAGCCTTAGAATATATAAGTGAAATAAGGAAATTCTTGTTCAGTTATATATTATCAGGTAATAACAATAGATTTATTACTTTTTAGGACAAATATGTTTAATAATCCAGAAGTAATGGAAGCTTTTTCTTTTTTTTCTTAAAACAAATATATTATTACCTAACTAGGTCCTAGAATTATGTTTTTGTTTATTCTAATCTGAAGCAATACAACCTCAATTTTATGAGTTAACATATCTAAACAGTTACATATGAATAAAATATGTAATTGTTTACTCTAAAAGGGTTAAAATCCCAAAATAATTCAAACTATCTTCATCAATACCAAAGTTATTACCAGTACCTTTCTAACTGAATTATTTAGCCTAGGGCAAGACTAACCATATACAACCACCCTGGAATAAATAATTTCAACAAAAACTATATTCTGCACTCCAATTAATGAAACATCATTTTGATGTCTTTTGACATAGCACTTCTCTCCTGTAAGCGGAAGATCCGTGTACCCCCATTAGCCCTCCTCATTCTCCCAACCATATTATCTGGGAGTGTGACGAAGGCACTTATTCCCCTGAGAGAGAGATACTTACTCTCTTTCACGGGTAAATTGTGATTACTTGCAAAAAATAATTTATACAATGTATCATCTAATCTCATATGTTTTTTGTTTACTCTTTACTCCAGAATTCACTGGTTTCTTTTCTATCTATTCATCTCTTCAGTCCACACAGGTTGATCTGCGCAGTCAGCTCTGCATAACAAAAAGTAAGTCAAAACTAGTTGATCTGTTGCCATGGCACCACTGAATATACTTTCCCTGAATGTTCAGGGAATAAATGTCCCTCAAAAAAGGACCAAAGCCTTCCGTACTTTTCATAACAAGAAGGCTCACATAGTATGCCTCCAAGAAACACACTTCACCAAAGATTCTACTCCAAAATATATTTCTCCTTTTTATCAACAAATTTACATGGCTTCTGCCTGTACCAAGCAAAGGGGAACTCTAATTGCATTTCACCGATCCACACCATTCACCTTATCATCAGAAATTAAAGACCCAGAAGGTAGATACCTGGGTTATATAATGGATACAGCAATCACGGTGATTTCCTACTACGCTCCTAACAAACAACCTACACCATTCCTCTCACATATATTACAAGTGATTAATACACACAAAATAGGAACAGTGATAATGTGTGGGGATTCGAACCAGGTCCTCCTCCCATTTCTAGATAAATCACCTTTTACACCATCCAAAATAACCTCTAGATTACCTTTTTCTCAACTTCTTTCCAAATACAATCTGGTAGATTCGTGGAGAGAAAGTAACCCAATGAAAAAGAAATTCACTTATTTCTCGCACCCTCATCAAACCTTCACCAGAATAGATCATATTTTTCTAACAATAGGAATGATACCAGAAATTATTGCATCAGATATAATTCCGATTCCGTGGTCTGACCATAATGCAGTATACACTACTATAGCCTCAGCCATACCAAAAGCGCATGACCCAACGTGGTACTTACCGGACATAATGCTCAAACACCCACTACATCAGATGGCCATTGAACAAGCTTTAAAGGAATACATATCAATTAATAATACAACAGACATCTCCCCAATAACACTGTGGGAAGCTCATAAGCCTGTCTTGCGTGGTACAATACAAAGACAAATGGCACTATTTAAACGGGAACGCAAAAATCTAGCAAAAAAACTAGAACTCAATTTTAATGCAGCCTACATATCATTTCAAGATAATCCATCTCAGAGTACAAAATCTGATCTGGAAAAATCTAGATTGGAATACGATCTATTTCTCCCTGAGTCAGTTGATAAATCCCTCAAACGCTCCAAACACAATTTCTACATGAATACAAACAAACCAGGTACATATTTGGCTCGGGCATTAAATTCAACTAACAAATCTTTCAAACCAATACGTTTGAAATTATCAAAAAATGTTTACACTTGTAATCCAGTTAAAATAGTCCATAAATTTAACTCACATCTCGCAACTTTATACAAGACAAACAATGAATTTAATCCTACAGAGGCTGAATCCTTCTTCTCAAAAATAACCTTACCTGAGTTATCTCAGAATCAAAAAAGCAGTTTGGATGAGCCTATAACTATAGATGAAGTTGCTAACGCCATAAAAGACCTAAAACTTAACAAAAGACCAGGCCCAGACGGCTACTCGGCTTTATACTATAAAACATTCTCAGAAATACTCTCTCCCATTCTCACTGAAACTTTTAACAAACTTCTAGATGGACATTCTTTTCGGCAAGAAACACTAATGGCAATTATTTGTATGATCCCAAAACCCCTTTCTTTTTTTTTTTTTTTAAATACTTTATTTATTTGAGAATTTTTCAAGTACAAAAACCGAACCCCACATCGCACAAATAAAAACACATTGCATCTGTGCCTCTTACAACATACCCTCCCCCCCCACCCCGGCCCCCCCCCCCCCCCCTGTTCCCGCAGAAGGGTCCCAAGGGGACTATCTAAGACTCCATGTGAATCTTACACTTTCCGTCCCATCCACTCATCATATGGTGTCAGTTAGCTCCTCCACAAAACTCCAAGTCGTCCTATATTTTTGCCAACCCCCCCATTTGCCCCCCTGTACCACCCCCTCTACTGGTGAGATGCCCCTACTGTCCAGACTTTCTATATTGTATGTCTCATTTATGCTGAGGAGCCAGTCCCGTATGCTTGGGCTGGCTGGATCTGTCCATTTTAAGGCTATTTGTTTCTTAGCTGACTCCAACAATATGGGGACAATAGAAGCGAGATAGCTCTTCTTCGTTTTTGCTGTACCGTGGAAGAGACACGTCCATGGATCTACAGCTATATCTTCTCCTGATATTTCTCTAGACAATAATATGACTTTTCCCCAGAAAGGTTTAATACCGGGGCACTCCCACCATATGTGGGCCATTGTGCCCACACTACCACATCCCCTCCAGCATAGATTAGATTTGGTATTGTCTATTTTGCTTAATTTGTCTGGGGTGGCGTACCATCTGGATAAGCATTTAAAGTGGCATTCAACTCTCCTGGTGTCTAGTGCAACCGAGTGTACCAAATTCAATATCTTCTCCAACATAACCTTACTACACTGTGAACCAAATTCCCCCTCCCATTTTTTAACGTATGGAGGCACCTCCCGCTCCAGACTCTCCCCCAGGGCCCTGTATATCTGGGATATAACCCCTTTTGATTGTTCCTTCACACATAACTGCTCGAGAGGTCTATATTCCTCTTCACTTCTGAGTGGTCTTGGTAGTTTGTCTATAAAGTGCGAGAGCTGGAGATACCTCCACTCATCTATATACCCTAACCCTGGTACTGACCTTAGCTCTAATAAAGTGCGTAATCTCCCCTTGTGTAAAAAGTGTTTTAATTGAATTTCCTCCCCTTTTACCCAATTCCCTCCCACCTCCCTCCTCCCCGGCTCAAAGAACAAATTGTCTTTCATATAAATCAAAGGTGAATTATGTGTCCACTTATTCTGTATATGTATCGTATCCCAGTGTTTTAAAGTGTTAAGTGTCAAGACTGCTGTGTTAGTGCTCAGTGCTCTATACTTGGTAGGATTCCAAATTATCCTTCCCAGCTCAGTATTACTCATATAGTGTTCTATGCTCACCCACCTCTTCTCTGAGTCCCTCCTAGACCATTCGATGACCCTAGATAATATGACTGCTAAATAATACCTCCTGAAGTCGGGTAATGCTAGCCCCCCTGTTTTCTTCCCCCTGCTCAGGACTGCATAGGAGATCCGTGGTTTTTTACCCCCCCAGACAAATTTTAATATCAGATTCCTTAGAGCTCTGAGATAGTATTGAGGGAGTGGTAAAGGTAGCATCTGAAATAAAAATAATATTTTTGGAGTCAATATCATCTTGACCGCATTCACCCGACCAAACCATGAGAGCGGTCTCGAAGCTAATCTTCTAGTTTCCTGCCTAATCTCGTCCAGCATCGGTACATAGTTCTTAAGGTATAAATCTTTATATGTATTGGTAAGTCTAATGCCCAAATATTTGATTTCGTTTCTCCAAGGGAATGGGAAGACCTGTGATAAATGAGTTACCTCCTGTTTTCCTAGACTAATATTCAGGATCTCCGACTTCTTCAAATTTATTTTGAAGTTAGATATTTCGCCATATGTTCTGAGAATTCGGAGAATATTCGGAAGGGTGATTCGAGGATTAGTAATAAAAAAAATTACATCATCAGCGAATGCTGCAAGCTTGTGTTCGTCTCTTCCTACCTTCACCCCCATGCAATCTGGGTTATTACGAATAGTGGCCAGCAGAGGTTCCAGGGACAGTACGAACAAAAGAGGGGATAGGGGGCACCCCTGCCTGGTGCCGTTTTCCATCTTAAAGGATTTTGATAAAGCCCCATTTACCCTCACTGAGGCCATGGGGTTACTATAAAGGGCCTTGACCCAAGAGATATACCTGGGGCCCAGCCCCATTACTTCTAATGTTTTTATCATGAACCCCCAGTCTACCCTGTCGAACGCTTTTTCGGCGTCTACCGACAGGAATAGAGCTGGGGGTCCCTCCCGTCTAATTAGTTCCAACAGAAGCGCTACTCGGACCCCATTGTCTCTAGTTTGTCTCCCGGGTACAAACCCTGCCTGATCTGCATGTACAAGAGATGTCATTTTTTCCTTTAACCTACTCGCCAACACTTTTGAGTATAATTTGACATCTGCATTCAGCAGCGAGATGGGCCTATAACTGGAACATAGCTTGTTATTTTTCCCTTCTTTTAATATTAATGTGATTGACGCTGTCAACGCTTCTTTGCCTATTTCACAGTTAGGGCCCAGCTCGTTCCAGAAATGACAGAGTCTAGGCACTAGGATATGTTTTAATTTATCCAAATAAAGCGTGGTAAACCCGTCAGGTCCGGGGCTCTTGCCCTTTGGGGTCGCCTTCAGGGCTGCCATAACCTCTTCCTCCCCTATCGGTCTATCGAGGGCCGTTCTCTCTTCCTCTGTGAGGGCAGGGACCCCTGCCCCTCTTAGGAATTCCTCAACCAGATCTGCATGCGCTTTGTTACCCCTTCCATTTTGCCCAATAGAGTACAGCGCCTCATAAAACTTCTTAAACTCGTTTGCTATACCTTTACTGGTCCCTATTACTTTCCCGTTTTTGTTGTGAATTTTCTCGATGTAATTCCTATCTCTTTTCTTTCTTAAAATTCTGGCCAGGTGTTTACTTGATTTGTTTGCCCACAGGTAGTTATTCTTTGTTATCCTGTTTAAAGTACGCTTACAGTCCTGATCCATAATGTCCTTTAACTCCTCTCTTTTTAATACCAGTTGATGGAAAACGTCCTGACTTACCCCCCTCTGCTTTTTATGTGTCTGTTCCAGGACGAAAATTTCCTCAATCAACTTCTCCCTTACTTCCTTTCTCTTCTTTTTAATTCCCGCTCCTATTGAGATGAAAACCCCTCTAATGTACGCCTTATGCGCTTCCCAGAGAATGGAGGGGAGGACTTCTCCTGTGTCGTTGACCTTAAAGAAGAAGTCAACCTCCTCCTGGATCTTTTCAAATACTTTTGCATCCCTCAGGAGGAATTCGTCCAACTTCCAGGAAAAAGTCCTCTCCACCCTGTCAGGGAGCATCATCCTCATGGTAACCGGAGAGTGGTCTGAGAGAGTAGCGATTTCTATTCTAGTCTCCTTTACCCATTCCAGGAGACCATGGTCTACCAAAAAGTGATCTAATCGCGAGTACGTCCCGTGCACCGGGGAGAAGAAGGTAAAATCTCTGTCCCTGCCATGTTGCAACCGCCATACGTCAACCAGACGGCAGTTAAACAGTCGCCGCCCGATTGCGCCTGTAGAGACCCTCCCTGCCCCCCCCGCACGGGACGTACTGTCGAGTGCAGGGTCAAAACAAAAATTGAGATCACCTGCCAACACCACCTCCCCCTCCTTGAATTTCGTCAGCTTACTCAGTACTTGCCCTAAAAAGCGTGTTGGATTTTTATTTGGACAATAAACATTAGCGAGAGTAAAAGCTCTATTTCCAATATTACCCTTAAGAAACATGTACCGTCCCTCTGGGTCTGACAATCTGTCTATCAGGGAGAAATTTAGATTCTTAGAGAAGCCTATTGCCACACCCTTGGCTTTACTAGTCGGGGAATCAGCATAGTACCAGTGCGGCAGACCTGGGGAAAAAAGTCTGATCCTGGACTCCAACACCAGGTGGGTCTCCTGTAGGAAGACAATGTCGACACCATAGTGTTGGAGCTCCTTCAATAATTTGTGTCTCTTGGTAGGTGAATTGAGACCTTTTACATTATATGTTAAGAACTTAAGGTCAGTCATTACTCAGGTTCTAACCCTTCTCAGCTTCCCACTGCAATCCCCCGAGCCCCCCTGCAGGAACACCCTCCCCCCCACCCCCCTGCCCCCTCCCGCTCCCCCATACTCTCCCCCACCCCTCCCACCCCACCTCCCCCCCTCCCCCCACCCATCCCCATGGCTGAATCTTAGCCCATAGCCCGCATGTAGAGGATGCTCCCGTTCCCATACTGCGCGCTACTCTTCCAGGGGTGGAGCTCGAAAGGCAGCACCCGAGAACCCCCTCCGAGAGCTGAAGAGAAAAGAAAAAAAAAAAAAAAAAAACCCCCCCCTCGGAGGTGATCTAAGAGGGCAAGATGCCGGCCGCTCATCGGCCCAGGGAATCCCCCCGCCCCCCCGCATCATATCATTTATGTAGTGCTCCCCATATCCGGCAGCTGGGAACTCGCTTTACTGTAGCCCCATCTAACCACTCAGGAGTGGTGGGAAGGAGGGAAAAAAAAAAAAAAAAAAAAAAAAAAAAAAAGAAGAACATACCCCTCTCCCCCCCCTCCCCCCCCGGTGACCAGGGTTTGCCTCCCACTCAAGCGGGATATGATTTAGAGTTCCCTGCCGATCCCTTCTCTATGCATCCGGCATAGGAATCCCCAGTCCAGCACAAAAGTCTCTCATCTCTTCTGGGAATCTCATCCTGTGAGATCTCCCCTCTTTGACGACTATCAGTGACGCTGGGAACCCCCAACTGTACTTCAGGTTGGCCCCCCGAAGCTGGTCCAGCAGTGGCCTCAACCGTCTTCTCCTCGCCAGTGTACCCGCTGATATATCTGCGAAAATCTGTAGGTTTTTATTTTCAAAACAGACTGGGGGTGCCCCTCTGAGATTCCTCCATATTTTTTCTTTGTCCGTGTATGAATGGAACTTCACGATTACATCTCTGGGAATATCTTGGTTTAAATTAGGGGGTTTCCTCACCCTGTGGACCCGATCTATTCTCAATTCCTCCTCCTCTCTTCTACCTAGGATAGGATTGAAAATTTTTCTCATTATATGCCCCAGGTCCTCATTTAGATGTTCCGGGATGGATCTGATGCGTAAGTTCTGTCGCCTATTCTGGTTCTCCTGTTCTTCTATTTTGAGTTCCATCATGCGATTTTCAATATGCATCTTGCTTACTTGCTCTTTAAGATCCGATATCTCTTTGGCATGTTTTACTGTCGCTTCCTCCACCTCTTCAACTCTGTGCAGTAGCTGGGCCATATCTGTGCGCACAAGCATGATTTCAGCTTTTATTACATTTTCAAGTTTTGCAAACATTTCCAACATTTCCAATCTATTCAGGCCGGGTTCCATAGCTCTTTGCTCTTCCGGGTTGCAGCTCGTTCCAGCCCCTTCTAGGACTGATTCCTCGTTGTTCCTGTCCCCTTGTCCCCCCTTCTGTTTCTGCTGATCTTTTTTTTTTTCTTTTGTTCCAGATTGTTTCATTTCCAGATCAGGGCTTTTTAAATTAGCTTCTTTAAGGTACCTTTGAATGGAGCTGGAGTTTAGGCTCTCCCTTGAATTTTTAGTCTCTGTGGTTCTTTGAGGCCGCCCTCTCATAGTTCCACTTCTACCCGCAAAACATGCACACTGGACTTTGCAGTTAATTACGCTTCGCCTCCACCGCTGATTATATTACATGCCCCCACACTCTGAGGCGTCGCATCTGTATGGGTAATACAAAACCAACCGTGCGTGTAACCTCCTCACCCTCCTCGGCACTTGATGCCTTTGTTACGCTCCCCTATTTAAATAACAGCTTTGAAATTTTAGGCTCTTGTGGATTGATATTTTGTGCATTTACAGCCCAGCCACTGGGGTCCCGCTTATTTATCTTGCTAATCTTTCGCAATCCACACGTCAGTGGAAGCGGCACAACCTATAGGGGGAAATAATTTCTTTCCCTACTTTCCTTTACTTTTCTTTCCCTTCTCCCTTCTTTTTTCTTTCTTCCCTCCTTCCTTTTTCCTTGAGGCTATCCACCCGAGCACACTGTCAGTCCTTATACAGCTTTACATTTAGAGAAGGAAATTTTCATACCTTTGCTTCTGCTGGCTTGCCGTCCTGCATAGCTGCACTTTGCATTACTGGAGCGAAGAGAGGGGGGTAGAGGACAGGATAGTGAATCCGGTGGGGTAAGCAGCAGACCAGGGCTGTTCAGCGATATAAAGGCTACTACGTGGAGCCTTTTCTCCGCTCTGGGCTCCAGCTCCTCACTCCCCGCCGCTGCCGTTACTGCGGCTTCGCTCTTCTAAGTTTGTCAGCTTGTAAAACTCCAGGCTACAAAAATGATGCCGATCTGGCTCTGGACCGGCTAGGGCCGGTGACGTGCTTGTCCCCAGCTGCCAGCTGTAACTACTTATGGCTGCGGGGTGCGGGGGGGAGGATGCCGTCTCGCCGAGGATGTTGAGTCTCGGCTATGCATCCGACGCTCTGCGGCCTCTCACACCGCTCCCTTCGTTCTCACTCCGATGGCGGCCCGCATCACTCCCTCACCTCAGCGCTGCCCTTCGGCCCCTCCCCCTGCACGGACGTCCCACGTTACGTCCGCATCTCCCCCCAAAACCCCTTTCTGATGATACTTCCTGTGTGAATTATCGGCCTATCTCTGTTAAACCTCGATATTAAATTATTAGCAAAAATAATAGCAAAACGCCTCAATAGCATTATAGGAAAATTAATACATAGAGATCAAGTAGGCTTCTTGCCAAATAGACACATATTGCTAAAAAACGAAAAATCCCTTTATGTTTTCTATCTCTCGATATTAAGAGGGCCTTTGACACAGTATCCTGGCAATATATGCAATATTTAACATGGATCAAAGCATTATATAATAAACCCAAAGCCTATATAAAATATGCTGGATACAAATCTGATGCCTTTAATATCGAAAGAGGTACCCGACAGGGTTGCCCATTATCTCCCTTATTATTTGCCCTTATACTCGAACCCATAGCCCAATACATCAGAACAAACCAAACTATAACTGGCATTGAAGTAGGAGGTATTACACACAAATTATGTATATTTGCAGACGATACATTACTTTTTCTCTCATCACCACAGATCTCTGGTCCTAACTTAATACCAGCTCTTGATGGATTTGCAGCCCTATCCGGCCTTATGATTAACCCTAAGAAATGCCTAGTGCTTAATATTTCACTCACAAACATGGAATTGATCCCGGCTAGGGCTGCACTCCCATTCACATGGGCAGAAAAATCAATCCCATATCTTGGAATTCATTTAACAGCATCTCATTCTGACTTATTCTCAACCAATTATCCTCCTGTATTAAGACAGATCACAAATCTAATAAAAGAATGGTCGCAACTTCCTTTATCCTGGATAGGGAAGATTAATGCAATCAAAATGACTATTCTACCCAAATTGCTTTATCTATTCAGAGTCCTCCCTATTCCAATTCCTTCCTATTTTTTGAGAATAGTACAAAAAAGAGCAAGTTCGTTTATATGGGGCTCTTCTAAACCACGTATACCTATACACACACTACATCTTCCCAAAAATAAAGGAGGCCTGGGATACCCTCATTTTACTAACTACTACAGAGCAGCACATTTGGCCAGTCTGTCCAAATACCATGCAAAACAGGAAATCCCATTATGGGTATTTATAGAGGCTTCAGAAAATGACCCTCTATTAATATCAAATTTATTATGGCTTGATCCTAAAGACCGCTTTAAAATTCATAATCCCATAACTAAACACTTCTTATCTCTCTGGGATAAACTAAAAACCAAATATCAGTTACAATCTCCACACAATCCTCTCCTTTCTTTTATCAGAAATCCGGCCTTTTATCCGGCATGTCTCTACCCAAATTCTTTTAAAGCTTGGACAACATCAGGCATTCAGACACTAAATGACTTCATAGAATCTAAATCATTCCTTTCATTCCCATCGCTTAGAGAAAAATATGATCTACCAAACTCTGAGATATTTAAATATCTCCAAATCAAAAATTTCTATACACCATTCCTAAAGGGGGATACACCATTATCCCAATTATACATTTTTGAATCAATCTGTACAAAAGATCCATTTGCTAAAGGTACAATTTCATCACTTTATAATCAATTATATGGAGTAGCAAATCTTAATAGACCCTCTTACATTCAGAGGTGGGAGGAGGACCTGGGACGAACTTTAGAAGACACGGACTGGTCTAACATATGGCTCACATCTAAGTCATCTTCACCCAACATCTTAGCACTGGAGACAAATTATAAAGTCCTAACTCGCTGGTACCTTGTAACCGCTAGAGTGGCAAAATATTCACCTAATACCTCAGCTCTTTGTTTTCGAGGATGCCCAGAAATAGGCACATATTTACACATATGGTGGACGTGCCCAGTAATCCAAACCTTCTGGAAGGAAGTCTTCGTGATTGCATCTAAAATATTTTAAAAAATAATACAACCAGATCCATATTTAACTTTACTTAATCTAAAACCGGAATGGTTAACACTCTCTCAATTCAAACTTATGATCCAACTAATAACGGCTGCAAAACAAACAGTGGCCAAGGCATGGAAATCTCCTACATTGGTACTAGCAGAAACAATTCACAGAATGAATAATACAATGTCCCATGCTAAGATGGTAGCCATCGATCAAAATCAAATTCCAAAATTTGAAAAACTTTGGCATCCTTGGATAAAACAACAGTTCCTGTCAAACTTCAATGACTCTGTCCTGTTGCCATGGTAACAGATTAAATGACTTACAGAGACACCCATTCTAAGGCTTCAAAGAGAACTAAAAAGAATAATAATCTGACGAGCGGGACAACCTTGTGGACCATACCTCTACCTTTCAACCCTTTTCTTCTTTCTCTTTCCTTTTCTCCACCTTACGATTAAAGCTCATTATCAGAATTTATTTGACCTATATACACTCTACTTGTAAACAATATGTATAGTAGGTATAAATCATTTAAATACCTACAAAAGTAACTAAGGAAATGATATACATCTTTAATTTAGGTTTACGTGAACCCAATGTTTTTAATATTTGAAATTTCATGATATTTACCTATATAAACCCTACTGTAAAACAATGAGCTTACTTTATAGATCCTTGTAAACTTACTTTATGTATCTTTATAATATTGTATACTCAAACTTCTTTTGACAAGGAAAAAAAAATTTTTGCGCGTGATTGGATAATAGAAGTCAGCATAGCTTCACTTCATTCACTAAGCTAAGGGGAAATTCCATTTGTAAAAGGGAACAGCTTATTTGCCTTTGGTAAGTCAAATTTTTTTTTACCTTAATGCATTCCCAGCATTAAGTTTTAAGAATGCCACAATGCCCGTTTTCCTCCTCCCCCTTCCTTAAACACTTACCTGACACCTGTCATTGATCCAGCTCTGTCCCAACTGCAGCGTTGCTCCTCTCACTTCCTAGTTACACAGTAGACACTGAGGCCACGGGAGACATAGGCTCCTGTTGCGGTCAATCAAACTATAATGAGGAGGGAGCTGGGGGGATGGCTTGCTGGCACTGTGTGTGTCTATGGACGTACACAGCCTGGCTCGAGAGCATGCATGTACGGGTGCCTCCTTAACACCTGGCTTGCTGAGGAGGCACCAGGAGGAAAGAGGAGTGGACAGTGCCAGTGGAGGGCTGCCAAAGAGGCGGTAGGAGACCACTATGTGCAATATCATTGCACAGAGCAGGTAAGTACAACATCTTTTTTATTTTAATACACAAAAAAGCCTTTTTATAGATATTTAAAGTAGATGTAAACCCAATCACTAAAAGCACATTGATAGAATTTCAAAACACATTTTAATGGAGTGAAAATGCTCTGGTCAGGTCTCCCAATTCGTTTTATTTTTTGCAGCATGTACTTTCAGTGGGGACTACAGGAAGCAATGCTGACGTTGATTGCACATGTACAGTATGTTCCATTGCTAAATCCTAAGCTTGTGTAATATATTCAATCTATATATTTTGGAATATATTTAAACCATTGTGTTTCTCCACATGTTATATCACTCTCGTTTCCCAATTGGTGTTAGGCAGTGCATATATTAGTAATTTTTTTTATTCAACCAGTGGAAATGGAAAAAAAAAATGACCTGATTCCCCAGCTACACATTCAAAGTGATCCTCCAGGCTGTGACTCATCTACATTTGAAAGGCATAGTGACCATTTACAGAGCATATTAGCCAATGTACAGAAAGGAGAGGGAGCTACAATGAATTGTTACAAAGTTGTGCACCCTTTGTTTTTTAGCAAGACTATATTCCAACAAAAGATTGAGGCTCAAAAATGCGCCTAAATGGCAGATAGCTGCATTTTACAGCGTTATAGCATTTTTCCAGCTAAAAAACTCCTCTTCAAAAGCGGTAGTTCTGAGGTTTTTTTCCAGCCTGAAAACGCCCCTGCCAAAAAAGGCTGATAAAAGCATGTGTGTGCATTGACACACAGGATAAAATGCTGAGGAGTTTACTGGCTGCAGAAAAAAAATGCCTGATGCCTAAAACAGCAGCTGTAAAAACATCCAGTGTGCATGAGGCCTTATACTGTACACTGTGTTGTAAATACTGTTTGGTGTGCTATTTGTAAATATTATGTAACCCTATCAATAAAGATATAGTCTATTGCAGATTGAACTTTTATTCAAGAATCCTCAGATCTAGGTGTGTATATGTAAATACTCTTATAGTGATTGGAGCGGATTCACATATATACTTAAAGTGGTTGTAAACCCTCACATATATCTAGTGAAGTGAATAGCCTCAGATGATACACAGAGATGAAACAAATCTACCTACCTAAGTTTTACATGTATATCTGCAGTCTTCAGATTTCTAGACTCTTTAGAAAGTGTACTTTGTAACAGAAATTTTACTTACTGTTTCAGCAGTAGGAGGGGAGTCTGGGCATGCACTGCGTGTGAGCTGATTGGAGGAAAGGCGCACACCCCCCCTCCACATAGTTAAAGTAACAAAGAAACCTGCAGAGCTGTGCTGTGAATAGACAGGCTCTCTGCTTATCTGACTCCAAGTTACCTCCCCGACACAAATTCCCAGTTGCTTTCATCTCCTGTGACTTGTCAGAAGTTATGCTGCTAACAGAGGAACGGAGCAGCAGAAGGAAACGGGACTTAGGGCTTTGGAGAGAGATAGATAGGTAAACATTACAGATATACAGTGCCTTGAAAAAGTATTCATACTCCTTGAAATTTTCCACATTTCGTCATGTTTTTATATATATTTACGTTTTTGATTGTAACATGACAAAATGTGGAAAATGTCAAGGGGTATGAATACTTTTTCGAGGCACTGTATATGCATAGGTCAGATTTCATGAATGGGGTTTACATCCACTTTAACCTAATTTAACGTTCCTATGTTTTGTTTGGTGGTCTGCACAACTGAAACATTGGTCAGAATATAAAGCAGGTTCTATGCTGCCTAAAACAGCATACTCTAGCCATAGTTTTTATTAAAATAATCATATGACATAAGGGGCAGCTCCTGTACAAAAGAGTGTTATCATTTAGGAGTGCTAGGGCAGCATGATGCATAAATACAGCACAGTGTATAGGGGGTTATAAAAGCTTATTGACTGCTGGCAACAAACACCTGGTCTTTACTAACCCCAAGGAAAATGCCACAAGAAATCCCTTTATCCATGGTCATGACCAGCATTGCTGAACTATGAAAAACAGAGTTAGGAAATGGTAACTCCTTTTCTGGGAAGTCTTCCAGGGCAGCATCTGAGAGATAGGGCTACTCCCACAGGAAACACAATGTCCACCATTATAAAAAGATTGCACATACCTGCATGCCTCAGTAATATCAAAGTACCGACAGAACAACAGGCAATTAGCATGCTTTTCCACTGAACTCTGATAATTTCCCCTTTTCCGCCTCTTTTTTTTGGGAGGGAATAAGTGCTGCCCCGGAAGAAAAGGAGTTACCAGGTACCTAACTCTGTTTTCTCAAGTCGTCTTCCAGGGCAGCATCTGAGATGTTGCTGCCCTGCAGATCTACTCCGGTGTAGCCCCAGCTTTTTCTGCAAAGGAGGTGACCCATGCTCTGGGAGAGTGGGCTGTAATTCCCTCTGGCGGATGTAGGTTTTGGGACTGGTATGCCAGTGTGATGCCCATTTAGAACCATCTCGCTATAGAGCTCTTTGAAGCTTGATGACCTCTGATTTTCCCTGAGTGTAGGACAAAGTCATGAGGTCTTCCGACAGTCTTTGGTCCTTTCCAGATAGATATCAGAAGAATCCTGATAGTCTATTTTGTCATATTTTTCACTTTTGTTGATATGAAGGTTAGCTGGATGGGAGGGTATGATAATGCTCTGAGACCTGTGGAATGCTGAGGGGACTTTCGGTAGAAAGGCTGGGTCAGGCGAGAGATTATGTTGTCTAACAGAATCGTACAGTATGGTTCCAGGATTGACAGTGCCTGAACCTCGCTGACTCTTCTCGCTGATACCAATACCACCGTTTTTAGTGTTAATGTTTTGTTTGAGCATTTGTCTATAGGCTCAAATGGAGTGGAAGGGAACCCCTTCAATACTGTGGATAGGTCCCATGAAGGGAATTTCTTAGTACTTGCAGGTTTTGATTTTTTAACTGAGAAGAGAAAATCGCTTTATGAGCGTATCTTCCGCTAGCCTTACATCAAGGAAGGAGGATAGAGCTGCCACCTGTACCTTTAA
The DNA here is from genome assembly GCA_037952925.1 of Lithobates clamitans. NCBI lineage: Eukaryota > Metazoa > Chordata > Amphibia > Anura > Ranidae > Lithobates > Lithobates clamitans. The sequence continues at coordinate 3,141,484 of JBBGZY010001017.1, read as the reverse complement.
GGTGTTGGGCAAAATATTCCTATATGCGCTCACTTGTAGAAAGTCCAAGATGATCAGAATAATTCTTTCCTCCCACCCTCCATTTTCCGAGCACCAAGCTACAAGCCTTTAAGTATATCGCCTGTGTGACTTTCTTTCTACTGCCTAAGATTTTCACCATTTGTCTGACAGGCCTTTGTTTTGTAACATTATCATTTCAGGAGCCAGGCTGAAAGCTTTGGTATCTCGATGTTCGGGTGCTGGATTGGCCCCTGCATTAGTAGTTCTGTATGGCAATAGGAGGTGTGGCTGGCTGCTCATGTTCATTAAATGTTTGAACCATGCTCTTTGCGGCCAGTAGGGGGTGACCAGGATAACCATAGCCTTCTTGATTTTTTTGGATGATCCTGGGGTATAGGATCGTTGGAAGGAATGCATACCTTAGTGGGAATGGCCAGTCTTGTGCCAGGGCGTTCACCCCCAATGCACCCATCCCCTGGGGAGAGGAAAAAGAATCTTGGGACCTTGTTGTTCTGTCTTGACGCGAATAGGTCTACCGAAGGTGTCCCCCAGATCGGAGCGACCCATGTCCGTGTGCCATACCTGGTTTCTGCTTAGGTAATCCGCTAGGATGTTCTCTGACCCTTTCAGGTGTATGGCGGATATTGACTAAGTTTCCGGCCCCCTTCAGGATAGTGTCTGCTGTAGACATAAGCTGAGGGTATCTGGTTCCCCCATGTCTGTTTATGTATGCTATGGTTGTAGCGTAGTCAATTTGTATTGGGAAAGGTCTGTCCTTGATCACGGAATTGTTACCGAGGACTCCATGGAGCGTGGGTTACGTCCCACTGAGCCAGGATGAAGTTCTGCAACGGTCTTGTGTGCAGTTGTGCCTATGTGATAGCTGGTATGGAGGAGGTCATGAGGCCCAGCACCCTCATGCTCTTCCTGATGGTAACTGCGTTGGGGAGACATAAGGTCTCGATCTCTTCCGTTAGTCTTGTTACCTTGTCCTGTGGTAAAAGGATCTTTGTTTCTCTTGCGTCTAGAACATGCCCTAGGAAGTTTAAAATTTGACTGGAAATTAGGTGGGATTTTTGTTTGTTTATTATCCACCCTAAATCCTTTAGATAATTGACACTTGATTGGAGGTTGGCTGCCAAGGTCTCTTTTGTGTTGGCGAAAAAGGAGGGTGTCCAGGTATGGTACGACTCTCCTATGCCTTCAAGTCTTAAGCCCTTTAGTACCTCTGCCAGTATTTTGGTGAATATTCTGGGTGCTGACAAAATTCTGAAGGGTAAGGAGTTGTAATGGAAGTGCAGGGTAGCCTTTGGACCCTGTATCGCAAATCTTAGAAACTTGTGGTGGTCTCTGTTTATTGGTATGTGCAGGTAGGTATCCTGTAAATCTACCATGGCCATAAAGGCCCATGGCAGTAGTAAGTTTCTTACTGAATAGATGGATTCCAGTCAAAACTTTTTGTACTTATTTTCTTGTTGAGAGGTTTTAGGTTCAAAATGAACTGTACTTCCCAGAGGGTTTTCTCCTGGCAAAGATGTGCGAGTAAAAACCGTTGGCTAGTTCATCTTGCGGAACCGCAGTAATGATGTTCTGTGTTAGTAGGCTAATGGAATAACCTCTATGGAATAACCTCTTTCTACCATGTGAAGGACAAACTTGTTCATGGGGATTTCTCGCCATTTGTCTATGAATGCCGAGAGCCTGCCACCCATCTGCTGGGTGTCATTGTTTTTTGGTGTTGCCCCAAGGCTTAAGGATGAAGTCTTCCCTATTCTTCCTCCTTTGAAAGGACCATCTCTTCCTAGTTTCGTTTTGCTTGTATCTTTTTTTTCTGCTGACAAAAAAGGTGTTTTGCTTTGCTTTTTCTTTTGCTGCGGAAACCCCTTTTTTCTGTCTGCTGACCTGTCAAGTACTTGTTACAGACCTGGTCCAAAGAGAAGCTTGTCTGTGAAACGGATACCACATCATTTGTTTTTGGAGACGACATCCCCCATCCACTCTGAGCCATAGTGCCCTCCTGGCTGAATTTATCAAGGCTGTTGCTTTTGCTGAGATTTTAGCTGCCTCGGCTGATGTGTCTGCTATGAAGGCCGCTGCCAGGGTGGGCATGGTTTTTAGTATCTTTTCTCTCAGGGTATCTCCTTCTAGGAGTTCTTGCAACTGGTTTAGCCAATGCAGCAGGGTTCTTGCTGTGCATGTGGATGCAATGACGGGGTTGAGATTCGATGCCCCTGCTTCCCATTTCCTGCGTTTTATTGCTGAAGGCATAAAAAGTATTTTTTCAGGTTATTCCTTCTTAATAATATTTTTTTAGGTTTGGTGTACAGGGAATGCCCTAGGCTTCTTTGGCTATAGGCCTTTGTACATCTTATAGTGTAGTGACAGTGCTGGCTTTTGTTCTTTTATTCCTAGTGTGTACACGATTGCCCTCAGTAGTCCTCTGTATCTGCTGTCACGAAGAGTAACCTTTGAGGGTCTTCCTTTTCATCCTCCGAGTCTGAATATACGCCTATGTTGGAGTCAGAGGACAAGGTTGCCGAAGACTTTTCTTGGTCAAATTTGTCAGGCCGTTCTCTGCTAGTGGACGAGGTGGCTGCCCGACTGGTGGAAGGTTTACTGTTAAGCGTTTCTTTGGTCGGGGTGTGAAAGTTTTTAATTCACTGTGCACAAGGGGTTAAATGTGTCCCACATTTTTTGAAAGTTGACATGAGTTCTTTAAAACACCCCTGTGATTGTTTTGCCACCAGCTTGCCAAGACAGTTTTGGCATAGCGGTTTCATCCAATCTGACGCTAGTTTGTGGCCGCATGAAGCACATGTTTTACTGCTGGACCTGGACTTTTTTTTTCAGGGGCTTTTGTCTGTGGAGTGAGATAAAAGGACCCAGAGTGAGAAGGATGCAGTGCGCTGCATACCACTATGTAGCCTAAGAGCAATAGTGGTTATTAAGTACAGAGGTGGCCTGTGCATTCTCTGGCTTACCTTGGAGCTTTCCTGGCTTGCAGGATCCGCATGGCAGAGTGATGCAGCTTCCGACATGGTTAGCCCACTGAGTCTGTCAGGTGCTCTTCTTTAGCTCCCTGCCCCGGCCCCACCCCCAGCCGCCCTGATAGAGGTATGGGTGGACATATACCTCTGTGTGTGATTCCATCCAGTATGTCCCGATTGGCAAACTGTGGCCGGAAGTGACATTTTTGCTGCCAGGTGCCCTGGTTTTGCTGTCCCCCTCCATGTGCAGGTATCCACCAAAAAGATAGCACCTGTGGCACCGCATGACCGGAAGCCCTACCCCTGGAAGTGAAGCATTCGGCATCCGGGATTCACTCGCTGCCATCTTGCTACACCCCTCTGACTGCTCAGTAAGGATGACACCCCAGGCCAGTCCGGATTGCATGCTACTGCATCACAGCGCTGGAGGGGGGCTGCAGGGAGGTATCCTTGAATACCTTTGTCGACTGGGGGGGTGGTTGCTTACCCCCTTGTGGGGGCGAAACCTCAGGCTTGTTGTGGACCCTGCGGGGTCCCCTGATGGCCCTGGCCTGAGTCGCCTGAGCCCCTCAGAGGCAACTGGAGACTACCGGCCAGGGAGTCCCCTGCAACTTAGCACAGGGACTGGAAGAAAAAAAAACTGAGTTGATCCTGTTGGTCCAGAGGAAAAACAAGAACTGAGGCATGCAGGTATGTGCAATCATTTTATAATGGTGGACATAGGGCTCCTCCCACAGGAAATACAATCTCTCAGATGCTGCCCTAGAAGACGACTTGAGATAACATGCAATATTATATCAAAACACATATTTTTAAAATATAATAATAATGATAAAAGAACATGCAATTTACCATGTAGATCCAGACAATCCAGCAATGTACGTTATACAGTCTAAAACCCCTGATTCAAACAGAGCTTTCATGACTCCAGAGAAGCCAACCATTGCACGGAATCCACCTCCAGAGCCTAAAACTGCAATGACAGGTACCTAAAAGATAATAACATTTGCCTTAAAACCCCAATAATACAAAGCATCATGGAGTGTGCTGTTTACCATATTTTTGACCATTCACATTACATTATCTGCTGGCTATACATGAGGACAAATTTCTTGCACAAAAATAGGGTCTCACTTTGTGTAATACATGAACAACTTTATATGCTTCTCAATTTTCACTTCAGCATCAAATAAAGTTGTCCTTTCCCATCTTTCACAAAAAAAAAACACATTAGCATTCAGCTCTGTATGCCGATATGAAATCATCTTACATTCATAGTTAAATCAGTTGTAAAGGTTTAATGTTTTTTTCCTAAAATAATAAACATGGTATACTTATCTGCTCTGTGCAATGGTATTGCACAGAGCGGCCCCAAACCTCCATTTCTGGGATTCCCTGTCGGCACTCTTGGCTCCTCCTGTGCTGTGTGCCACGCGTACAGGCACACCCCTAAGCCCTGCTAAGTGAGTCCATATACACATACAGCGTGGCTCGCCCCACCTCCTGCTCCTTCCTCACAGGATTTGATTGAAAGCAGCAGGAGCCAATGGCGTGTCCTTTGTGTCCTGTGAGAAGAGGAAAAAAGCCTAGCGCCACTGCAAACAGGCACAGTCTCTGGATTGAGAGAGGGCTTAGGTAAGTAGAAAAAAAATAATTGTTTTTCTTTAGTACCACTTTTAAAAAAAAAACAGTTTTGCTCTTACTAATGATTACTGTTTTTCCACTCCTTGGTGGAATAAGGTACTTTTGATTTAACCAGGCCTCACAGCTACATCCTGGGAAGTTCCTGTCACATGTCCCAGGTTGCAGACTCAAAAGTTCTAGACAGTTTCAAGAAGTAAAGGGAGATGAATTGATCTGCCTTTAGTGAAAATGGCAAAGAATTCAAAGAATAAAAAGCATGCCCATTTTATGTGCAAAGAAAATAAATGAATAGAGACAGGCTAACAGTTCCAAATAGTGCCTCAAAGGCAGTCATAGGGAGATCATCCATTGTGCACTGAACATTGGATGTACATTCTGAATAAAGACAGGCCATTTCTAGAGAGGGAAATTCACATTAGGAAGTACCATTAGGTTTATTTAGTGGAACATGCATTGCATGAGAGTCAGACAATCCACCCATTATATCTATAGTTTTATACTATTTAGGTAATCCACTGTAGCCAATTCAGAATGCTTTAGGGAAGACTACAACCACTCACCACGATATTTTATACTCTGCAACTTCCTCTATTGTTTAAAAGAACCCGCAATTCATTAAAAAATGAGCGGGGGTGAGGATCATAAGGCTCTGTTACAAAAACATTCAGAGCAAGCAGTGTTATGGCTTGGTGAACAACAGCTCTGCCTCATAGAAAATTAAATTTCCCTAAAGTAAACTAACCGTTTAGGTTTAACAGCCTAATTTCCAATTTTAATCAAAATGGTCAATCTACCTAAAAGTATTATTTTTTTATTTTTGGTGGCACAAATTATTTTATTTCTTTGGGACACAGACTTTTCTAGGTTTTGAGGTCTCCAGGGGTGAGATTAGATATACCCACCACAGTTCCTTCAAGCACCAGGGTGGGCCTTTTCACCTTTCAGTTGTTCCCATTTTTTTTGTATTATCCATAGCAAAAAATAAATAAAAATTCAACAGGCAAAGTGCTGCAATGACAGTGGCAGAGCAACGAAACATTAGAGTTCTCTACAAATATAAGAAACATTTGCTTTGTTTTTGGAAGATGCTGAGTAATTAAACTGTTTATCAGTTTGGGTAGGGTAGACTGAGTCTTTAATCATCTTTTTTTACTGCTGTGTACATTAAAATGGAGATGAGAAATATGAAACCAGACCAGTCTCTATAATCTCATTAATATAGTTACCACCAATAATCTGATTAATCTTTGGCCATATATTATACAATTTTCTAGTGCAACTTTCCTTTAGATTTACCAAAACCATATAATATGGAGGTCAAACCTAACTTGCATTCAAATTATATGCAATCAGGCAGGCCCTTGCACTACATAGTTGAAGGTAAACCAAAGGGAAATTGAACAGAAAATTGTATAATGTATGGCCAGCTACATTTTTTTAAAGCAACTAATTTTTGTTCAAATGAGAACTTGAATTTCACGGGATAACCAGTAATTTTATTTTTTGTGGTGCACCATATTTCTGTTATAAGCATTTTGCAGCAACCTAAAGAAAAACCAGATGGGATGGCATGGGAATTGTTCAAGGTGGGCGACAGTAACAATCACCACATGCCCCAAGAAGCTTTAGTAAAATTACTGTAGAAACACTTAGTAAAGTAAACATTTTAAAAAGCAAAAACACAGCACAGGTAAAAAGCTACAACCTAAAAAACAAAACAAAAAACAAAACATACATCTCTTGAAGCTGAATGCAGGTCTTTGCTTTTTTCAGGTCCCAAAAGTTTCTTAATTCCATTGATGACCGTGTTCTTTCTTTTTTGTCGGTAAAGTTTTTCTTGATCACACAAAGCCATGCTGAATCGCAGATCAGTAGATGAGCTTGTGGGGAAAAAATATATACAGTATGGACATGGCCAATTTACAGTACAAATGAATCAATTTGAGTTTAGGCCTTTTTTTGTTGCTATTACTACAGAGTTCTAAGTCAGGCTAAAATCAGTAAGAGTACAACATTATAAGAATTACAAACATTATCACGCTAGGAAAAAGCATGGACTCGCTTACTTTTCACATGGGCACCTCCGCTATGTGGAATCCGCTTGCTCAGTGGGGATCGGCGGATGAAAGGTCCGTGTTCGTTCTGCTATGCAGAGAAGACAGGACTCAGTCCCCCTCTCCTCAATGGACCAATCAGATGGAAACGGGCCACCTGTCCGTTTCAATCTGGTGCGATCCAATCAGCCGGGCGGATGGAAAATAGGACCACCATCCATCTGTTTTTGGCGGGCAGGATCGGATCGGATGGCGGCAGGTGTCAGCCTGACATCCGCCGCTCCATTGAGGAAAATTCAGTGTCCAATGAGGTCCGCCTGTCAGTTTTTCAGACAGCCCGTGTGAAAGAGGCCTTAAAATACATACCAACGAACTACAATTTAGCCTGGTGTGAAAATATGGTTCGTTTCCATCAAAATTTTGGCAAATTGCAACTTTAGCTGCCAAAAATGTTTACTATTTGCTGCTGGGAGTTTTGCAATCAGGCCACAGTTGGCCAATAGATGCAGGAACTCTGATCAGACTTCAAGTCAGGTTCCATGCAATACTGTCCCAGTATTCATCAGGTTGCCCTACTTGTCAACAAAAAAGAACCCTAATGGAAAGTCTGATGTTGAAGGGGTATGTATGCCAGAGCTTTATCAATTTCCCTCAAATGCTACATCCATATAAATGCCTTGTATTTTTAAATCCATTTAAAAAGTGGCAACACAGAGCAGCACACTCCCCCACAACAGCACTATCGGGGGATAGGAGACCCCTACTAACCACATAACAAAATGACAACATTTCTATAGGTGCAGCATACACTTTCGTTTTAGAACATTAGCATTGTAATAGCAATACAGAAATTTTTGACAAACCAATATAAACGCTCTTAAAATAAAATCTCCTTTCCTGTTGAAAATGCTGTCTATCTGCTGGGCATCTCTTTGAACAACTTCCTGGATTCCCTACATGCTTTGCAGCTTCTCCTCTGGTCATTATTTTGGTTTACTTTCAATTTCTAAGGCCTACTTATGTCATGGTACCTTTCTGTCTGCAAGGAGATATGATGTGGTGCGCTCTATACTTACTCCGCTTCTGAAACTCCTCCTCTCTGTACCTCTGTAGCTCACTGTAGTTCAAAGGCTGGCTTTGTAAAATGTTGCTTGTGCTCTCAACCAAACTGTCAAGCCATCAAATGGATGGTGGCCTAAATGATCATATATGCAGCACCATGGCAACTGCAGATCAAACAGAAGGTAAGATGGCAGCTTCCTTGGATGTAAAGAATAGGAGGGTTTAGTTCTGCTTTAGCCGCATTTAATTCGTACGACATGTGAATTGGCAGACTTCACTATGGAGCCAGTTCACATATCTGTGGGCAGGCCATGGTGCGTTTTTGAAAAGAGTCCTGTGCATTTTTAGTCTGGTACAGGTGCGTTTTTAACCACGTAGCCTCCCTGGCGGTTTTCCCGAATGTGGCTCGGGGTTAAAATTCAGTACCATTAGCGGTAACCCCGAGCCACACTGGGATCGCATTGCAGGATCCTGGGGCGGCGTTACTTACCTTGTCCCCGGGATCCTGCGATGTCACCCACAGTGTCCGAGGGCTCCGTCCTCCTCCGAAGCCTCTCGGGCCAGGCTCCGTTCCCTGCGAGCGGCGCGACGCACGGGGGCGGAGCCTGGCGGCAAATTAAAAAAAAAGTAAAAATCATAACACATACAGTACTGTACTCTTACAGATTACAGTACTGTATGAAATGATTTCACATCCCTTTTGTCCCCAGTGCTTTGGCCCATGCCCTGCATGCAGTTTTACATGATATACACTGTTCTTTCTGCCTGGAAACTGGAGATTGTCCATAGCAACCAAAAAGTGTCCCTTTACGTCAAAAGTGGCTTTAGACCAGCTAGAAAACAGCGATAGTAAATTAGAACACTTGCAGAATTGAGCGATAGTGAATTGTGGGGAAATTTATTTTATTACTATTTTTTTTATTTTTTTTTATTATTTATTTTTATTTATTATATTATAATTTATGTTTTTGTGTTTCAAACTTTATCATACCCGGGATATCTACTAGACTCTGGTTTGGATAGATTTAAGTGTGTTATTGTTAAGATTTACAGACCTACAATATAAAACGCCAAATTTCCATGCAAAATAATTGTACCGCTTTCAGCACCTAAAATCCGAAATAATCATACCGCCAGGGAGGTTAAGGACCAGCCTTGTTTTGGATTTTAGGTGTTTACATGTTTAAAACAGGTTTTTCTGCTAGAAAATTACTTAGAACCCCCAAACATTATATATGGTTTTTCTTCTAACACCCTAGAGAATACAATGGCGGTCATTGCAATACTTTTTTTTGCACCGTATTTGCGCAGCGGTCTTATAAGCGCACTTTTTTTGGAAAAAATTCACTTTGTTGAATAAAAAAATAAAACAACAGTAAAGTTATCCCAATTTTTTTTTATATTGTGAAATATAATGTTATGCCAAGTAAATTGATACCCAACATGTCATGCTTGAAAATTGCGCCCGCTCGTGGAATGGCGTCAAACTTTTACCCTCAAAAATCTCCATAGGCGAAGTTTAAAAAATTCTACAGGTTGCATATTTTGCGCTACAGAGGAGGTCTAGGGCTAGAATTATTGCTCTCGCTCTACCGGTCGCTGTGATACCTCACATCTGTGGTTTGACCACCGTTTTCATATGCGGGCGCTACTCGCGTATGCGTTCGCTTCTGCGCGCGAGCTCGTCGGGAGAGGGGGGTTTAAAAAATTTTTTTTTTAATTTGTATTATTTTTTTTACAATATTTTATTTATTTTTACACTGTTTAAAAAAAAAAAAAAAAAATGTGTCACTTTTATTCCTATTACAAGGAATGTAAACATCCCTTGTAATAGAAAAAAGCATGGCAGGACCTCTTAAATATGAGATCTGGGGTCAAAAAGACCTCAGATCTCATATCTACAGAAAAATGACATTTGAAAAAATATGCCTTTAAGAGGCGTGGACGGAAGTGACGTTTTGACGTCGCTTCCGCCCAGCACTGTCATGGAGACGAGTGGGCGCCATCTTGGCCTCACTCGTCTCCAGACACACCACAGAGGAGGACGCGATCGCCTCCGCCGCTACCGACGGCTCCGGTAAGCGGCGGAGGGCACCGGATCGCGGCGGGAGGGGGGGGGCCCTCTCCCGCCACCGATAAAAGTGATCTCGCGGCGAATGCGCCGCAGGGACCACTTTTATCTGAAAGCCGGCCGCCGCACGAAAACGGGGATACTGGGGTTATGGCAGCTAGCTGCTGCCATAACAACGATATCCCCGTTCAAACTTAGGACGTACATCATCGTGCGGCGGTCGGGAAGTGGTTAAGTAAAAATTCGCACCTGAATCACACCTGAACTGGTTAACCAAACAGCACTGGACTACTTTGAAAAATAATTCTGAAAACATAGCTAGACATGTGTGAATGGAGTCTTTCTTTGCCTCAAAGGAGTATAACCACTGACTGACTGCTCAAATATTTGGTAAATCTGCGTTTATACTCCCATCTCCTTTAACCAGTTGTTGACCACCGCACGACTATGTAAGTTGATAGAATGGCACGGGCAGGCAAATGGGCGTACCTGTACATCCCTGCCTCCCAGCGGGCGGGGGGGCCCGATCGCGCCCCCCCCGGTGCCTGTGGCGGTCGGTTTCGTCCCAGGAGCGATCCGTGCCGAGGGGAGGCCACCGATTCATGGCCACCCCCTCGCGATCGCTCCTGACGAATGAGAAGCTTCCTCTGCTTCTGTAATGTAAACAGAAGCAGAGGAAGTGATGTAATCTCTCCTCATGCAGCCTTTTCATTACGGCGCCCGAGGAGAGAAGACACCAATGTGAGTCTGCACCAACACTACACTAACACCAGTACACGTAGGCACATAAACCCCCCTCCCCCCGATCACCCCCTGCACCCCCAGTCACAGTGTCACCGATTGCAGTGTTTATTTTTTTACTGATCACTGCATTTGGTGTCATTTGTTACTGTAATAAGTGTTAGGGCAGTTAGTGGTAGGCCCCTTTAGGTCTAGGGTACCCCCCTAATAAAAGTTTAACTCCTTGATTACCCCCCAGTTAACCCTTTCATCCCCTGTCGCCAGTGTCATTAAGCGTTCTATTTTCTGATCGCTGTATTAGGGTCACAGGTGACGCTAGTTAGCCAGGTAAGTATTTAGGTTCATATGAAAAATGCAGCACTAAAACAAAATATGTATATAAAACACATATGTGTGAACTAACAAAGTTCAGTGATGAAAGGGTATGATCCAGTGCAATGTATATGTGAAAAAACATAAGGTAATGGAGTCCAAACAGTGAGATGGATGACAAATGCAATGAGACTGAGGAGATCCTCCGACATGCAATTCATCTAATATAAGCTCTTGAAGTGAAGAAGGTGTAAACACTCTTACCGGAGCAGGTGGATTCGAATGCCAATGACACCGAATCAAACAGGCTTTGAGATCCAGATGGATGGTTCTCCCAGGTAGTGATAGCGGTCCTAGATCTCCAAAGATATCTCCTCTAGACTGGAACAGCTGTGATGATGTCCACCGGACTGAGGAATGACACATCTAGTGGGAACGTCCAGATCTCTTCTCCTCATGCCAGACAGTATTTAGGTTCATCGTCAGCTTTTTATACCATCAGGTACCCCCATATACTACCTAATAAAGGTTTTAACCCCATGATTGCCTCCTAGTTAACACTTTCACCAGTGATCACCGTATAATTGTTACGGGTGACGCTGGTTAGTTTGTTTTTTATACCCACCGTTCATCACCCAATAAAGGTTTAACCCCCTGATTGCCCGGGGAGTGATATTAGTTAGGTTTTATGGTCAGTTAGGGTCTGCGTCGCCCCAGGCAGTGTCAGATTAGTGCCAATACCGCTAACAACCACGCACGCCGCATACACCTCCCTCAGTGGTATAGTATCTGAACGGATCTGATCAGATCTATACTAGCGTCCCCAGCAGTTTAGGGTTCCCAAAAACGCATTGTTAGCGGGATCAGCCCAGATACCTGCTAGCACCTGCGTTTTGCCCCTCTGCTCAGCCCACCCAAGTGCAGTATCGATTGATCACTGTCACTTACAAAACACTAAACACATAACTGCAGCGTTCGCAGAGTCAGGCCTGATCCCTGCGATCGCTAACAGTTTTTTTAGTAGCGTTTTGATACAGTTGCTGACAAAGTTTGCCCAAAGTGGCAAATCGAAGGTACACTAGTGAAGAGGCCTACACGTTTCTGAGCATGACAGATAGTGAAGAGGAAGTCACTCATCTGTCAGATTCAGGCTCAGAATACGATCCTGTAGACGACAGCGACTCCATGACAGATAGCTCTGACAACGGAGTTGTGGTCCCTGCCAAGGTCAGGCGTACCAGACCCCGATCTTCTGCTGTTGAGGTGCAAGAACCGTAGGGCTCTCGTATGGAGCAGAGAAGTACTAGCGCCGCTATTCCTTCTGGTGAACTGGCAAACACCAGCGGCCTAGTACACCCCGGTCGTAGTCAAACCAGCACTGCAGTAACACGTGGTGACAAGGCGAGTACCATAAGTGCAGTTCAAGCTGGTGAGGTGGCAAGCACAAGTAGTGTCCCGCTGCCATTAAGAAGACAAAGACCTGCCCGTCGTGCCCATAGTGTCCTTCCTGCAGAATTCACCAATCGGAATTGGGAGCCCACCACTTCTGCAGCACCCGTACGTCCCCCATTCACTGGCCAACCCGGCATTCAGGTGGAAACAGTTGATTTTACGTCACTTGATTTTTATTCGCTGTTTTTCACCGAAGATCTCTATAGATCTATTGTGCACCAAAGCAATTTGTATGCTGGTCAATAGTCACCGCTAATCCCCAGTCCTTACTTGCCAGAGATTGGAAACCAATTATGGTTTCCGAATTTAAGACCTTTCTGGGCCTATCTCTCGACATGGGCATAACTAAAAAGAGTGAGTTGCGGTCATATTGGTCCACTGACCCAATTCACCATATGCCCGTGTTCTCTTCTTCCATGGCCAGGGCACGATACAAGCAAATCTTGCGGTTCATGCACTTCAACAACAATAAACTCTGTCGTCCTCGAGGAAACACTGGATATGATCGGCTATACAAAATTTAGCCCCTCGTAAACCACTTCAACCAACGTTTTGCAGCCTTGTTTTCTCCCCGTCAAGTTGTCTGCGTTGATGAGTCCCTGATTACGTTTTCTGGCTGCTTGTCTTTCAAACAGTATCCTCCCAGCAAGCGTGCCAGATACGGGGTAAAGATGTATAAGCTCTGTGACAGGGCCACAGGCTATACATGTAGTTTTATGGTTTACGAGGGAAGAGATAGTCATGTAGAGCTGGAGAACTGCCCAGACTACATACGGAGGGCTGGCAAGATTGGTGTCACCCTTATTCAGAAAGGGGTACTATTTGTATGTGGACAATTATTACACGAGCGTGCCACTTTTTAGTCACTTGTTTGATCATGAAATTGGTGCATGTGGCACTGTGCGATCTAATCGCCGGGGCTTACCCAGAGGCTTGTAGATTCCCGTGTTAGGCTGGGGGAGAGAGCCTGCTTCAAGTGTAATAATTTGCTTGCTGTGGAGGGATAATAAGAATGTTTTCGTTCTTTCCTCCCTTCATGCAGACATGACGGTCCAAATTCCTATGGCGACTGGTGCTGTGGAGAAACCCCTCTGTGTCCACGAATACAACCTTAACATGGGAGGAGTGGACCTCAACGACCAGTTGTTGGCGCCGTACCTAATTGCAAATAAGGCCAGACGCTGGTACAAGAAAGCGTCTGTATACTTATTTCAATTGGCTTTGCTGAACGCTCATGTGCTATACAGAGCTTTAGGACAGACTGGATCCTCCCTTTAATTCCAGGAAGAGATTGTCAGAGCCCTTCTGTTTTTGAACGCTACCATACACTACTTGTGTATTAGCGTAGGGTACAGCACTGCACAGACTAGGACACACATTCACAGGGTCTCCCAAGATGCCATCGCATTTTGAGAGACCCGAACCTGGAACCGAACCGTTACAATTACAAATAAAAGTGTAAAAAATAAAAAAAATAAAAAAATATATAAAATAAAAAAAACAAAAATAGTTGTCGTTTTATTGTTCTCTCTCTCTCTATTGTTCTGCTCTTTTTTACTGAATTCTATTCTGCAATGTTTTCTTGTGTTTTATTGTTAACCATTTTTTTGTTTTCAGGTACGCCATTCAGATGCAGTGCGAATTTATTTATCTTGACAGCAACAGCATTTGCTCCCACGATACATAAAGCCGTAACTCCTGCACTGTCGGAGGTGATTTCACCACCACAGTTAAAAAAAGAGCATATATGCCGAAGCATAGGGGCAGCAGTGGTGGAGGGGCGATTTGCTCCTAACTTTTTGGGGCTCATGACCCCATGCTTCGGCATATATTTTTTAGGCCATTCAGCTGTAGAGTGGATTAATTTATGTTGACAGCAACAGCGTTTGCTCCCACGATACATAAAGCTGTGACCCCAGCGCTGTTGGAGGTGATTTCACCACCACAGTTAAAAACAAAATGGTGCATGTATGCCCATCATTAGTAGTGGGTGGATGAAGGGAGGTATTCTAATGGTGGGCATACCCACTGATCAATCTCTTTTTTTCGTTCAGCCCACAGGCTGCATGAAAAAGAAAACAAAAAATTACAATATATGCCCAACAAGGACCAGCAACGTACTGGTGTGTTGCTGGACTTTAAGTGGTTATACCAGCATGATGCCTGCATGTTTAGGTATCATCTTGGTATCATTCTTTTCAGCCAGCGGTCGGCTTTCATGTAAAAGCAATCCTAGTGCTAATTAGCCTCTAGACTGCTTTTACAAGCAGTGGGAGGGAATGTCACCCCCCCCACCGTCTTCCATGGTTTTCTCCGGCTCTCCTGTCCCAACAGGGAACCTGAGAATGCAGCCGGTGGTTTCGCCAGCTGACCATAGAGCTGATCAGAGACCAGAATGGCTCCAATCATCTCTATGGCCTAAGAAACTGGAAGATACGAGCATTCATGACTTAGATTCCGCCGGATATAAACAGCGCCATTGGGAAATTGGGAAAGCATTTTATCACACCGATCTTGGTGTGGTCAGATGCTTTGAGGGCAGAGGAGAGATCTAGGGTCTGATCGACCCCACTTTTTTCAAAAAAGAGAACCTGTCACTACCTATTGCTATCATAGGGGACATTTGCATTCCCTGAGATAACAATAAAAAAAAAAAAAAAAAAAAATGAAAGGAACAGTTTAAAAATAAAATAAAAAAGCAAAATAAATAAAAATAATAATTATTATTATTATTATTAAAAAAAAAAAAAAAAAGCACCTCTGCTCTCGCGCAAAGGCGAACGCAAGCATCGGTCTGGCGTCATATGTAAACAGTAATTGCACCATGCATGTGAAGTATCACCGCGAAGGTCAGCTCGAGGGCAGTAATTTTAGCATTAGACCTCCTCTGTAAATCTAAAGTGGTAACCTGTAAAGGCTTTTAACCACTTCAATACCATGCACTTAGACACCTTCCTGCCCAAGTCAATTTTCAGCTTTCAGCGCTGTTGCAATCTGAATGACAATTGCACGGTCATGCAACACTGTACCCAAACAAATTTTTTATCATTTTGTTCCCACAAATAGAGCTTTCTTTTGGTGGTATTTGATCAGCTCTGTGATTTTTATTTTTTGCGCAACAAATAAAAAAATACCGAAAATTTTGTAAAAAAAAAACCAAGCTTTTCTTTGTTTCTGTTTTTTGTAAATAAGTATGTTTTATTCTTCAATAACGGGCACCGATATGGCTGCACTGACGGGCACTGATGAGGTGGCACCAATGAGGTGGCACTGATGATGGACACTGATAGGTGGCACTCATAGGCGGCACAGATGGGTGCTTATGGATGGCACTGATAGGTGGCATGGATGGGTACTGATAGGTGGGCATTGATAGGTGGCACTGATGACACTGATGGGTGGCATTGCTGGGCATTACTGATGTCATTTGCTACATATTGGTGCCAGTCAGTGCCCATTTGTGGGCACTAATTGGCACAGATTGGGCATTCATTTGCACATGTGGATGGCCATGGGGTACATACCTGGCCATCCACATGCTGCCCCCTTCCCTGGTGGTCCTGGCGGCTTTCCTGAGGGTCTAGTGTGGGCATCCGCGAGGGGGGGCTGTGTTGAACCCCCCCTGTCAGGAGAGCCGCCGATCGGCTCTCCTCTACTAGCGTCTGTCAGACGCGAGTGAGGAAAAGCCAATCAATGGCTTTTCCTGTTTACATCGTGTCGTAATTGGACACGGCTGATCACGTGGTAAAGAACCTCCAACGGAGGCTCTTTACCGAGATCAGTGTAGCGGTGTGTCAGACTGACACACCGCACCACCGATCGCCGCGATACGCTGCCCCACGGGCATTCGGCTGCTGTTATCCTGAAGGACGTCATATGACGCCCAGTCAGGATAACTGAACCACCGCCCACCGTCATTTTGCTATAGGCCGGGCAGGAAGTGGTTAATTGCTTTTAAAAATGTATGCAGTTTGTCGCCGATGCACGTTTGTGCGCAATTTTAAAGCATGTCGTGTTTAGTATCCATGTACTCGGCCTAAGATTATCTTTTTTATTTCATCAAACATTTGGGCAATATAGTTTGTTTTAGTGCATTAAAATTAAAAAATGTGTGTCTTTTCCAAAAAAAAATGCGTTTGAAAAATCGCTGTGCAAATACGGTGTGAAAAAAAAATGAAACACCCACCTTTTTAATCTGTAGGGCCTTTGCTTTAAAAAAAATATATAATGTTTGGGGGTTCAAAGTAATTTTCTTGCAAAAAAATTTTTTTTCATGTAAGCAAAAAGTGTCAGAAAGGGCTTTGTCTTCAAGTGGTTAGAAGAGTGGGTGATGTGTGACATAAGCTTCTAAAATGTGCATAAAATGCCAGGACAGTTCAAACCCCCCCCCCAAATGACCCCATTTTGGAAAGTAGACACCCCAAGCTTTGTCACTAAATGATATATTGCTCAAACATGCCATGGGCATATGTGAATCTACACCCCAAAATGCATTCTGTTGCTTCTCCTGAGTACGGGGATACCACAGGTGTGAGACTTTTTGGGAGCCTAGCCGCGTACGGGACCCCGAAAACCAAGCACCGCCTTCAGGCTTTCTAAGGGTGTACATTTTTGATTTCACTCTTCACTGCCTATCAGATTCGGAGGCCATGGAATGCCCAGATGGCACAACCCCCCCCCCCCCCCAAAAAAAATTACCCCATTTTGGAAAGTAGACACCCCAAGCTATTTGCTGAGAGGCATGTTGAGTCCATGGAATATTTTATATTTTGCCACAAGTTGCGGGAAAATGACAAACTTTTTTTTTTTTTTTGCTTGGGGTGTCTACTTTCCATAATGGGGTCATTTGGCTGGGTTTTGTGCCATCTTGGCATTTTATGGCCTTCAAAACTGTGATAGGTTGTGAGGAGTGAAATAAATTCCTGAAGGCGGTGATTGGTTTTCGGGGCCCCATACGCGGCTAGGCTCCACAAAAGTCCCACACATGTGGTATCCCCGTACTCAGGAAAACAGCAAAATGTATTTTGGGGTGCAACTCCACATATAACCATGGCATGTGTGAGCAATACAGTATATTATTTAGTGACAACTTTTTGTAAAAAATTTTTTTTTTTTGTCATTATTCAATTACTTGGGACCTCCTGCCATATCCGCCTCCAGGACTTCTCCCGAGCCTCGCCCATCCTCTGGAATCCTCTACCCCAATCTGTCAGACTGTCTCCAAATTTATCCACTTTTAGGCGATCCCTGAAAACTTCTCTTCAGAGAAGCCTATCCTGCCTCCATCTAACAACTGCACTATCTTCTCCATTAGCTCATCCCCCACAACTATTACCCTTTCTCCTAGATTTTAAGCTCTAACGAGCAGGGCTCTCTGATTCCTCCTGTATTGAATTGTATTGTAATTGTACGGTCTGCCCTAATGTTGTAAAGCGCTGCATAAACTGTCGGCGCTATATAAATCCTGTATAATAATAATAACCATCCTTTCACAATATATGCATAAAACAATTAAGAAGAGAGGGAAAATAATTTTTATACTATAGGAAATGAAAAGTATGTGCCTGTGTTTGGCCAAACTATAGCACTAGCTAAAGCTTAACATCAGAATCTAAAGTGTCCATGCATTGTAACACAATTGCTCAAGTAGTAGGCAAAAGTATGTACATACCATTCCTGTAACGAGAATCCTAGAAAAACCTTTGTAACCTAATAAAATAAAAAAAGACACTGTAGTGTTTTTATAATTTTTGTAACAAAAATAGTAGGACCTCATGCACACTGAATGTTTTTACAGCTGCTCCTAGGGTTGTATGGCGTTTTTTTTTTTTTCTGCCTCCGAAATGTTAGCCTATGTGTCCATGTACACATAGGCTTTTAGCAGTGTTTAGTTGCAGGAGAGTGTAGATGCGGGAAAAAAAACCCCACCGCCACTACGTTCAGGAGCAGCAGAGTGTGGGCAGAAAAAAACGCTTGACGCTACTAAAAGCTGTTAAACGCACCAAAAGGCTAGGAGCTTGAGCATTAATTAATTTCAATGACCAGAATAAATGCTTGATGCCTGTAAAAGCTTTGGACACTTTTACAAGCATCAGGCATTTTTCTGCAAAAACTCTCCTGGCTTGTAGGAGAGTCAAATAAATGTCCTGTGTGCATGAGGCCTTACAATTGCCATTGCTGCATGTTCCTCTTTATGAACATAGCAATAGAGATAATTTACAGCAATGGGAAACAAAACATGTATATATTATATATTTGCATAAATTTGCCAAAAGAACTCAATTTAAGGCCCAGAAGCTGTAATCCTGCAGATAAGGCAAACATCTGTCATATCCTGTCATAAATGATAATACAACTGCATTTTCTGAAGGAGTTTTTAACTTTTAGTCCTGGTTTAGTCCCCAGATCAGTTGGTTCTCAGATTGCACTGCAAACTGTGAAAAGGTGCAGGACTCAGATTGCATAGGCATGAACACTCATGCGATCGGATTCCAGTGTGGACCAAAAAAGGGTCCTGCACCATTTTGATGTGAAAGCGATGCGATTTCAGCCATAGTGTTTGTATGGCTGAATTTGCATCGCACAGACATCACATGTGATCTGCAGAGCAATGCAGTGCGAATCACATGTCTATGATCGCACAAGTGTGAACCCAGCCTTATGCCCCGTACACACGGTCGGACATTGATCAGACATTCCGACAACAAAATCCTAGGATTTTTTCCAACAGATGTTGGCTCAAACTTGTCTTGCATACACACGGTCACACAAAGTTGTCGGAAAATCCGATCATTCTGAACGCGGTGGCATAAAACACGTACGGTGGGACTATAAACGGGCAGTAGCCAATAGCTTTCATCTCTTTATTTATTTTGAGCATGCGTGGCACTTTATGCGTCGGATTTGTGTACACAACGGATTTTGTTGTCGGAAAATTTTATAGCCTGCTCTCAAACTTTGTGTGTCGGAAAATCCGATGGAAAATGTGTGATGGAGCCTACACACGGTCGGAATTTCCGACAACAAGGTCCTATCACACATTTTCCGTCAGAAAATCCGACCGTGTGTACAGGGCATTACACTTAAAAAGCCTGCACCTATTTCAAATACATGTAGCCATAATTGTAATAATAGAATCCAAAGTTCTAAATAAAAAGGGGGGCACACTACTCAGATGTCATGTCATAAAAATAACTGTATGTATTTAAAATAGTTAAAACCACTGTATAAAAAAAGTGCAGTCACATTGGCATCACTCCAGTGCACTAGCAATGTCCACGGAGGGGAGAGAGTGAGAAGCTGGAAGTGGTGAGTAGAAGCAAATACTGTGGTCAGCAGCGCTGCTGAGCTGCTGGCATTTTTATTGTTATTTTTTTTTTTTACTAGTAATGGCGGCAATCTGCGATTTTTATCGTGACTGCCATATTGCAGCGGACACTTCGCACGATTACTGTGTATATGTGACTGGCAGGGAAGGGGTTAACACTAGGGGGGGATTGAGGGGTTATGTTTCCTAGGGAGTGGTTCTAACGGTAGGGGGCGGGGACTCACAAGGGGAGGAGACCGATCGGTGTTCCTCTGTACAGGGGGTCCCTGGGTTACGATCAAGATAGGGACTGTAGGTTTGTTCTTAAGTCGAATTTGTTTGTAAGTCGGAACAGTACCTTTTTTAAGTGCATATCCAGTCTCAGAGACAGGAAGTGAACCCAAATCAACAGAGAAAGGCAACCGGATGGCAGGGGCGGCGCGGTTTGTTTAAATATGTTTTGTTTCTTTCATTTTTTTACTTTATCACTTTTTTTTATTTTTATTTATTTGTAGCTTGTCATTTACTTTTTTTTATTTTTGTAAAATTTTCTTATTTTTAATATTATTTTACGTTTTTAATTTTATTAATTTAATTATTACTGTATTTCTTTTTTTGTATCAATTTTTTTTCACTCAACTTTATTGCTATCGCACAGGATAAAACAATTCCCTGTGTGATAGCAATTGGAGGTGACAGGTTCTCTTTATTGACCCTGTCACCTCCAAAACAGGAGTCCTAGCACTGTGCACAGCTGAGCACAGTTCTCCCCTCTCACTGTTTTAATGGCAGCAGGGACAGGAGACAGCAGAGAGAGGTACACTGTATGGCACAGCAGGGAGATGGATGGTAAAAGCAGCAGTCCGAGTCCAGGCAGGTAGGCCGGCCGCGGTGCACAAAATACCATGGGATCCTGGAGGCTTCACTAGGCCGGACAAGGCCTCGGCCACGATGGGCAGTTTTAGCGGCCTGGCAGGCCACCGGACCGTACCAGGCCTGTGGATGGGCAGGCAGGATAATGAGGGGGGCCCGCAGCCAGGCCAGGAACGGAGGAACAGCTCACTCCAGCAAGGAGAGAAAGATTCGGCCGGCAGTGACGTCATTCGGGCCCCATTCGTAAGTAGGAGTTGTTCGCAACTCGGATGTTCATAAGTCGGGGACCCCCTGTACTAGGAACATACCATCGGTACCATCGGTCCTAGTTCAAAAAAAGAGTGGCTCTTGGCGCACGGTCATAGACCTGACCTACCTGAACAAGTTTATAGTGCAAGGGAAATTCAAGATGGAAACTCTGGCGACCATTCAGCAAGCTTTTCAGCCAGGCGATTGGATGATTTCCATCGATTTGAAGGACGCTTACTTCCACGTCCCAGTAGAAGAGGGGCTTCACAAGTACCTACGTTTCCAAGTAGGACAGGATCATCTGCAGTTTATTTGCCTCCCCTTCGGGTTGACAACTTCCCCTCGGGTCTTTTCAAAAATCCTCTTAGCCACAGTAGCTCTCATAAGGTTAAAGGGGGTGCGGCTCTACCACTACCTCGACGACCTCCTGGTTCTGTCCCAAAGCAGGGACCAGCTGCTGGCACACCGGGAACAGGTGATCTCCGCCCTATCCAGCTTCGGGTGGCTCCTGAATCTAGCAAAAAGCCACCTAATTCCGGCTCAACGCCTAATATATCTGGGAGCACAGTTCGACACCGTAAGAAGCACTTTTTCCCTTCCACTACAGAAAATTCCGGTGGTCCGGGACAGAATTTCTCGGGCTTTACATACGACACACCTGAAAGCCTCTCAGTGTCTAGAAATCATTGGTACGATGGTCTCCACGACTCCCATGGTCAAGTGGGCCTTGTGGAGATTACGTCCCTTCCAGTCAGGGTTCCTGCAGCAGTGGAGAACAGGGGACAAGAGTCAAGTCATCCGGGTGACATCATCAATGAGGAACAGCCTCTTCTGGTGGCTTCAACGCAAGAACCTCCTGACATGTCACTCCATTGCCCCCATCTTCTGGATCACGGTCACGACCGATGCCAGCGGGACGGGTTGGGGAGCCCTCTGCGGTTCGAACCTTGCCCAGGGCAAATGGGATCCATGCCTCCCAGTCCCGGGTTCAAACGTCCTGGAACTCAGAGCGGCCTGGTGTGCACTACAATCCTTCTCTCAACTATTGAAAGGGAACTCAGTGCTGTTAAGAATGGACAACACAATGGCAGTCGCCTACGTGAAGAGGCAAGGTGGTACCCGGAGTCCCAATCTCCTTCGGGAAGTCGAGCCCATCCTTTCTTGGGCACAGAAGAACCTGTGCAATATTTCGGCGGTGTTTGTCCCAGGAGTCCAGAATACCCAAGCAGACTTCCTCTCACGCACCGAGCTGGACAACAACGAGTGGTCCCTGCATATGGAGACATTCAGATGGGTCTCATCACTAGGGATCAATCCCGAGGTGGATCTATTCGCCTCCCGTCACAACTACAAGTTGGAGAAGTATTATGCCAGAGGTCATTGCAGCCAGGCTCTCGGGTCGGACGCACTGACGGATCTTTGGAGATTCAACAAGGCTTATGCCTTTCCGCCACTTCCAATCATTCTGAGATTCCTGCAGAGGCTCCGTTTGGAAACAGCCGAAGTGTTGACGATAGCTCCATACTGGCCGAACAGGCCGTGGTTCCCTCTCCTTGTCCAACTCAGCTTCAGGGACCCGGTGCCTCTCCCTCTCAGGCCGGACCTTCTTTCTCAGGGGTCAGTTCTGCACCCATGCCCGGCAGTACTGAGACTGATGGTCTGGTTCTTGAGAGGGAGAGGCTAATCTCGCTTGGTTGCGCTCCCACAGTGATCTCAACTCTCATGAGCTCAAGAAGACCTAGCACGAATAGAGTCTACAGTAGGATCTGGTCCAAGTTTGTGGATTTTTGCTCTTCTAACGGCAGGTCTTTTAGACATCCGGAGGTACAAGACGTTCTCAGCTTCCTTCAAACAGGTTTAGATCTACCATTATCCATCAGCTCGCTTAGAGTTCAGGTTTCTGCACTGTCTGCCTTCTCTGGGTCCTCTTGGGCAACTAATCCGTTAATCCGGCAATTCTTTCGTGGTGCTTCAAGGCTCAAGCCCCAAAGGAAATCCAGGTTCCCCAAATGGGACCTGCCACTTGTTCTAGATTCAATCTCGGGACTCAGTACTACCAGGCCTTCCCCGCTCTCTAATAAGGACTTCTCAGCAAAAGTGGTCTTTTTAGTAGCCGTCACATCGGCGAAAAGATTCTCTGAAATTGGCTCTCTGGGTTGTGAAGAACCCTTCCTGACGTTCTTCCCGGACCGGGTAGTCCTCATCCCTATGCTGGGTTCGAACCCAAAAGTGTCCTCGGTGTTCCATGATAATCAGGAGATAGTCCTTCCCACGTTCAGGTCGCCAGAGTCCTCCGAAATTCATCCTCTGGATGTAGGGGAAGCAATCAATGAATACTTGAGAGTAACTTCTCCCTTCAGACGTTCTGGCCATTTATTTATTTTACACCAGGAAGCAATAGGGGAAAAAAGCTTTGATTAGGACACTCACTACTTGGATTGTACAGACTATTCAACAAGCGTACAGGGCGAAGGGCTTGGCTCCTCCACAGGCGGTGACAGCTCACTCCACCAGGGGAATGGTGGCTTCATGGGCGGCAGCTCGGCACGTGGCCCCAGACACCATATACAAAGCGGCCTCATGGGCCTCTATCAATACTTTCATGTCTCACTACTGTATTGAGCCTGCTTCATTGTCCTCTGTAAACTTTGCTTTGAGAATCCTATTGGTTGATAGGACAAATTAAAATTTGGTTTGATTTAACATACCCACCCGTGTGGTCGGCTAGTTATTTCCCACACGTAGGCTGCCATGGAGTCTGTCAGGAAAAAGGAAAATTTATTATCAAATACTTACCGTAATTTTCCTTTCCTGATGGACTCCATGGCAGACGGAGTTCCCACCCATTGGTCATAGAGTAGGCTAGTTACGGAACACAGTAGCTAGTGGTGAGTACTCATTTATGGGAATGGGGTCCTATAGCATTGGAGAGGAGGCGGGGTTAACCCACACGTAGGCTGCCATGGAGTCCATCAGGAAAGGAAAATTACGGTAAGTATTTGATAATAAATTTTCCTTTTTCCCACCTCTCCCTATTGTAGTTAGCAGCAGTAGCTCTGTATGCGAGTTTGGCGTTTTAGTTTTCAGATTTTTTTGGACATTTTACCTATATACCTGCATAATTGAAGCAGAACTTCAGTCATTTTTCATCTTTCCATCTATTAAATCCTCTGCCCTGGTTTTAACTTTGAATAGTAAAAACATTTTTTTCAGCTAAGTAAATACCTTATACAGCACACTTTCTGTTTCTTGTCTGGTAAAAATACCTAGGCTTATGACATCATGCACAGCTCTCTCTTGTGAGAGTTTGCCAGAAAGAGAGGGGGGATGAGTCATAAGAGGGCCAATGAGAGCTGCAGAGCTGGAGGTGTGCCTCTGTGTGTCTGTGTAAATCCAGGAAGTTAACTTCAGCTGCCCACAGTTAAAGTGGATGCAGCCAGACTCGGTGGAGGGAGATTTCTGAATATTTGGCAAGTACAGAATCACACTATATATAGAATAACATGCAAAGTGGTTGGAGGGAAGCTTCAGAATGGCAAAGAAGTTTTATTACAAATTATGTGAGCAGACTGCAGTTCCTCTTTAACAACAAATACTGCATTATGTTTTTATTTATTTTCCTCATGTGGTGAGCCTTTTTTGATACAGTGATATGGTTCCCTACTGTTATCTGAAGGCTTAAAGAAGAGTTGTCTTTTGTTGAAATCTGTGATGACAGAGAAGGAACGAGCAACCTGATCTTATCGGGCTGTGCTGTATCGCTTGCTTACAGCTTATATATTTCTGGTGAGTTTGCAATCTACTAAAGGGTACAATGTGGACACAGACGATTCAATTACTGATTGGACATGGTGGTGGATACACATCAATTTTTTCCCTATGAACTCTTGTGGTACAATATTTTGTTAAGCAGACATTTGGTGAATGGTTATTGTTTACTTATTCAACTGTAACTTGATTATGACACATTTTTTCACACGTTGATTATTTGTTAATTTTTTTTTTTTGTTTTTTAGCTGCACATTTCCCCTTTTATATCATTTTGTACAGTAAAGCCTAGTACACAGGGGCTGAATGCCGGCGACATTGGCGGGTTCAATAAAAACCACCTCTCATTCGTCCCATGTGTATGGCGGCCGGTTTCTTTCGAACGAGCATGCCGGAAAACCAGCAGCCGACGGCTCCGGATCAGTGCTCTCAGCCAATGGCAGAGAGTGCTGACCGGAGTGTTGTGGCGGGGGGCGTCTCCCAGTCAGAACACAATAGCTCTGCGAGGGGAGAGATGTTGTTCTGTTCTAACATTGGATTGTTAGTAGAGTGGCTCCAACCTAATTTGTGAGGTTGCTTAGCCTGACAATGCCATCCCTTCAGTTTGTACATAACATAATTAGTCTGAATACATTGTAACAATAATATTACTACATCATATTTATCAATGAAGCTGGCAAAAACTATTTACTGATTTCATGTACACAGGATTGTCTGTCCCAGACTAATGCCCTGTACACACGATCGGACATTGATCGGACATTCCGACAACAAAATCCTAGAATTTTTTCCAATGGATTTTGGGCCAAACTTGTCTTACATACACACGGTCGCACAAAGTTGTCGGAAAATCCGATCGTTCAGAATACAGGGACGTAAAACACGTACGTCAGGACTATAAACGGGGCAGTAGCCAATAGCTTTCGTCTCTTAATTTATTCTGAGCATGCGTGGCACTTTGTGCGTCAGATTTGTATACACACGATCGGAATTTAAACGATCGGATTTTGTTGTCGGAAAATTTTATATCCTGCTCTCAAACTTTGTGTGTCAGAAATTCAGACGGAAAAAGTCCGATGGAGCCCACACACGATCGGAATTTCCGACAACACAATCCGATCGCACTTTTTCCATCAGAAAATCCGACTGTGTGTACAGGGCATAAGACCTGACCAGTAATCTGAAATTTATAGGCATTATGAATAGCTGCATATAAATAGAATTGAAAAGAAGACCTGAGTGCTGGGCAGCAAACCCCTCACCACTTTGTTCGCAGCTCACACCACCATAGCACCAGACTGCATCTTCACAGTCTCCTGGGCCTGGGGATAAAGACTACCAATGTTTCATTATACAGTATGCTCAGTTTAAATTATTCAGGTTTCTGACCTGATTTCGTTGAAGTGGTATTAAACCCTAAATGAAAAATGTAATATATTGCAGCTTACCAATCTCCCCTGCATATTAGCCTACAGTGCCTTAAAGTATTTATATCCCTTGAAATGTTCCACATTTTGCTATTGTACAACCAAAGACATACATATATTTTATTGGGATTTTATGTGATGGACCAATTGTTGTCCATCACATAATTGTGAAGTGGAAGGATAACGATAAATGGTTTTCAAATTCTTTTACAAATAAATGTGTGAAAAGTGTCGCGTACATTTGTATTCAGCCCCCTTGAGTCAATACGTTGTAGAACCACCTTTCACTGCAATTACAGCTGCAAGTCTTTTTGGGAATGTCTCTACCAGCTTTGCACATCTAGAGTGACATTTTCCCCATTCTTCTTTGCAAAATAGCTCAAGCTCTGTCAGATTGGATGGAGAGAGTCTGAACAGCAATTGTCAAGTCTTGCCACAGATTCTTAATTGGATTTAGGTCTGGACTTTGACTGGGCAATTCTGACACATGAATATGCTTTGATCTAAACCATTCCATTGTAACTCTGGCTGTACGTTTAGGGTCGTTGTCCTGCTGAAAGGTGAACAGTCTCTGAAGCCTCGTACACACGATCAAATTTTCCGATGGGAAATGCGTGATGGCAGGCTGTTGGCGGAAAATCAGACTGTTTGTACGCTCCAACGGACAAGTGTTGGAAAAGAAGTTTGGGAGTAAGGGCCTCAACCCCAAAAAATATGCACAGATGACATGGAGTTTCGACTAGTTTAGCGGAATAACCTCTTCATCAGGAACTAAATCTGTGAATGAAATATAATACGATAAAATAAACATATATTTATGTGGGAGGTATACTAGAACATATGATAGGGGGAGGATGCAAAAAAGTTATAAACAAATAGGGCTGCTTACCCATGCTGCGGTGCATGCAAGGCATAGGACATCCCGGCCAAGCCTCCCGCGGCATTTGGGAAGGTCATATATGAAAAATCACCAGGAACCTAACGTCGGGATTAAGTAATATAATGTAAAATGATGTCCATGGTCAAGAAGGTGAAGACAACTGTGTGGAACACCAGTGAAGGGTGAATGAGGAAAAATAAATTGTGATGAGGGAACAGGATCAGAAGAGAGAAGGGTGGACAAAGGTAGATCCTCATATCAAGAGAAAGGCCATAGAAAATAGCCATAAGGTAGGAAAATGCAACAGTGATTGTGCACAACACAGAATGTGGAAACAAAATTTTTTTTAAAATCCTTTCCTTTAAAATCTTCTTGGGAGAAAATATTAACTCATTGCAGTTTAGAACTTATGTCACTAGACAGCGAGATTGACAAACCTAATACACACTATTAGCACCTCCTGGACGCCCCCATCCTTCTCCAATCGTTGGAGGGAGATTAGGGAGTGCCTAGAAGAGTTGACTAAAGAAATTATCAAGAACAAACAGACTAAATTTGTCAAAGACAAATTAGCCTTTTCTGAGGGGTTCGCATATAAATGGTCTGGCAGAATGAAAAGGTAGAAAAAGCGGTTCAGCGTGACATATCTCTATCCAATGTAACTGTTGAACAATTAGAATCTGACTCTTTCCTTTCATCATCTATTTCTCACCCTACAGGTCCTCGTTCTAGAGGTTCCTCTATTTCCAACTCCATACGTAAGCGATCTCGTCACAGCGGTGGCACAGCACAGAACTTCTTCCAAGCACAAATCGTTGCACCTACCAGGGGGTCCATTACCGTCACCATCTCAATTGGTGGGCGGTGCTGGCCCCTCTACACTACACAACGTCATTCCCAAGGTCCTCGAGACAATTTCCGGTAACTCTAGTAAATCACCCTCCGATAGTGATTTTTTAGATCCAACCTCAATGGACTTGAGAAAACATCAACAAACCAAAATAGACTTGTTTGTCCGGAAACCTCCATCTACACCCCTACCCAGCACTCCCACTCATCACAATTGAATGTGATAAATCTGGCCTCATGTCCTCTCTCCTTAGATAAAATATCTGTTCTACACCTTGGTTTAGGGTTTTGCCCCCTTGATCCTATACACATCACTGAAACTATCAAAGATTTGTATCTATTTGTACGGAATTTAACGTATAAGTTTGTGTTTGACCCTAACCGTCAAAATACTAACTTAGAACGTGAAATCATTGAACGCACTAGACATTTCTCAATTAAGGAATTTTGCGCTTTACGCGACCTAATGTTCCTCTATGACGAGGGTACCACAGGTGATGTATGGAATTCACAATCTGAATCGATCGTTGCCACTTCTGATGCCACTGCCATTTCTGCCTCCTCTCTATCCACACTCTTAAAAGCTCCAACTAAATTCAAACCCAAGTCTCGCAAGTTTCCTGATCTGATGAGTTGTCCAGCTATCTGGGCCTTTCTTCATCAATCAAAGATCTTAAGAACAACAAATGGCAGGAATTTTCATCTAACCTGACTCCCAATCAACAGCGAGCCCTTCGACGTTTACAAACACGTCGTGAAATTATCATTAGGCCATCAGATAAAGGTGGCAACATAGTGATAATGTCACATACCCAATATCAGACTATGTACCATGAGGTACTGGATAATTCTATCTGGTACCAACCTATCCCACTCACTATTAGGGGCTTCGTTAACGAATTTAGAGAACTATGTACAGGGGCCTTCTGGCAGGGTCTGATTGACAAAGACACCCTTAATTATTTGGTCCCCAAACATCCACGTACTCCCACATTTTACACACTACACAAAACACATAAAAATCTCTCCCAGCCACCGGGAAGACCCATTGTTTCCGGCATTGGGTCCCTGACTGACAATGCTAGCAAATTTGTGGATAGTTTTTTACTTCCTCATGAATCGTGTTTACCATCATACATCCGTGACACATCTGACTTCCTTGGACACATTGAGGGGATCCATGTCCCTCGTGACTCCCTTCTCGTGGCCATTGATGTTGAGTCTTTGTACTCGAGCATCCCCCACGAGAAGGGAGTCGCGATGGACAGATCATTCCTCATGGAACAAGAATATACATCTTGGCCTCTTAAGGAGTTCATCTTACAATTGCTAACGTTCATTCTCACGCGTAATTTCTTTATATTCGAAGACCAACATTACCTACAAACTCAAGGCGTGGCAATGGGCACATCATGTGCCCCATCATACGCAAACTTGTTCCTCTGAGCCTGGGAGAGATGCATCTTTTCTGATGACCAATTTTCAACCTTTCTAGAGTCGATACTCTGCTGGTTCAGATTTATCGATGATTTGTTTGTGGTCTGGACCGGCTCACTATCCTCACTGAACCAATTCATTGATGCCATTAACATCAACACCATGAATCTACGCTTCACGGTGAGTTCGGACAATACAGATCCCATTCCTCGATCTGTTGATTGTGAAGAACCACGATGGGACATTGGGGACTAATTTATACCTACAGCTGGCAACACTTTGTTGCACGCCACTAGTGCCCATCCAAAACCTCTCATGCTCAGTATTCCATACACGTAGTATTTGCGACTGCACCGCAACTGCGCACGCGATGAAGATTTCTACATACAATCAGCTGCCTTATGTGAACGGCTCCTCTTGAGGGGTTACTCTCAGACTAACCTTAAAAAGGCCTTTAACAAGGCATGCGGCCGCACTAAAACCTTTTTGCTTTATCCTTCCTCACGTAACTCTAATACCAACACAGTTAAAATTATTACTCAGTACTCAGCACATTATGAGCAATTTAGGAAGATCATTTCAAAACAATGGCATCTCCTCACTGATCATCACATCCTTAAACATCATATAAGGATGTGATGATCTAAATTGGTTTTCGGAAGAGCTAAATCTCTCAGAGACCGTCTAACTAGCATCCACTATAAACCTGATACTAGTGGTCCCCCCAATCCTTCGGCACCTCTCCTTGTGGCCAATGTCCCCTATGCCCTTGGATACTTTCATGTTCTTCCTTTGAGCTTCCTAATGGTGAAATTTTCACCCCACATATGTCAGCCCTGTGTGGCACCACTGGGATTGTTTATCTTATGCTTTGTACATGCAAAGCGTTCTATGTAGGTAAGACAATTAGGAAGTTCAGACAGCCGGGGACCACGTGTACTACTCTACCAATGGCAAACTTACTACTGTTGGACGCCATATAGGCCTGTATCACAAATATAATCCTAAAGCTGTTGGATTTCTTGCTTTAGAAGTGGTACCCCCTGATGTCAGGGGAGTTGACCGCGACAAAACGCTATTACAAAGAAAAAAGCCCTCTGGATAGAAAGGCTTAATGCCACCATTCCACCGGGCTTGAATGAAGTTAATTCCTTCAAATCCTCTCTCTAATTTATGGTCAACTGACTCTCTGTCTTTTGATACTCCTCTATTGTTACCTGGCAGTGCTGTTGCTAACTGGTTCCGGTTTATTTTGTATATTGCCCTGTTTGCTATTATTGACCTATGTACAATTCTCATTCATGTTTGTTTTACTTATAGGCCTTCCATTGAGGTATTCAATCCTCTTATTTATGTATAAATTTCCTTACCATTATCATAAATTGTTTGTGACTATGCCCTTTGATGTGTTCACACCTATACTGTGTTTGTTACATTTTACTTGTATTTTACATTGCATTGTATTTGTGTTATATAACATTCTCACTTAGTCTGTTGGGCTTCTGCCCCCGGCTGTTTAGATGGCTGCGGGTTACTGTGGCCTCCTGGTTCTGTCTCTATGTGGCGATTGGTAGGCTCCCTGGCAACCAGACTGACCTCCCCCTCCCCTTCGGGATGGTCCCACTGGTCGCTTGTACATGCCTCAGTTTGGGTCCCTCTCGGGACCTTTCTGGGCTCTGTGCAGGCGCGTCCGCGATCCTTACGCGTGCGCTCGCACTGCCGGGGCTTCGCCGGAGGGCACTGGGGTGCTCGCGCTGTCTGCGCGGGCCCTACATGCCAACTGGCTTCTCAAGGCGTGCGCAGGCGCGTACTCTGCGGGACCCTTGACCTCGTGAAGCCGCTGCACTCCGACGCTGGCGCTGTGTGACGTCATGCGGTTGGAAGACACATATACTGCAGGCTTATCTCGCAGATTTCACTGGCTAGCCTGGGACCCGGATGAATCCTGATCAGTGTCTCTTAAAGTAAGTTTATCTACCTTACTTACCCCACATTTGTCTGCAGACCGCACCCGCTCCAATCTTGAGCGCGGACGGGTAGGCATTGTTACTTCAATATATATTTTACTATTTTTACCATTAATTTCATAGTTATCGGATCTGGTCTCTAAATAACTCAGCATTTAAAAAAGGTACATCATTTGTGGAAAGAGTACCTTGCTGACTGGACCCTCTTGATCCATACCTACCCGCTGTCTAATTTAGCAGAAATTGACCTCCGGGCCCCTTTCCTACCCATACCCATCTGGTCCAGGTACATACCTATCTCAGTTTTAATTGTTTGCTTTGGTTTCACTCTACGGTCTTTCTGTGATTGGTTACACCTTTTTCATTATCACAATTAAAACATTTGTTGTTCCCACATTCTGTTTTGTGCACAATCACTGTTGCATTTTCCTACCTTATGGCCATTTTCTATGGCCTCTCTCTTGATATGAGGTTCTACCTTTGCCCACTCTTCTCTCTTCTGATCCTGTTCCCTCATCATAATTTATTTTTCCTCATTCACCCTTCACTGGTGTTCCACACACTTGTCTTCACCTTCTTGACCATGGACATCATTTTACATTATATTACTTCATCTAGACGTTAGGTTCCTGGTGATTTTTCATATATGTCCTTCCCAATCGCCGCGGGAGGCTTGGCTGGGATGTCCTATGCCTTGCATGCACCGCAGCATGGGTAAGCAGCCCTATAGAATTGTTTATAACTTTTTTCCACCCTCCCCCTATCATATGTTCTTGTATACCTCCCACATGAATATATGTTTATTTTATCGTATTATATTTCATTCACAGATATAGTTCCTAATGCAGAGGTTATTCCACGAAGCTAGTCGAAACTCCATGTCATCTGTGCATATTTTTAAATATATTTTGTATTGTTTTTGCTTGTTGTATCAATAAATTTTGTTATATATATATATATATAAATATATTTTTTGCCTATCACTGTGTATCTCCTTTTATATGTACCAAGATAGTCCACTTGCATCTTCCCTGGTGAGTTTGGGGTTGAGGCCCTTACTCCCAAACTTCTATTCCAACAATTGTCAGATGGACAAATCCGACCAAACGGTCGGATTTTCCGCCAACAGCCTGTCGTCACGCATTTCCCGTCGGAAAATTTGATTGTGTGTACGAGGCTTCAGAGACTGGGGTTGGGGCCCCTACTCCCAAACTTCTATTCAATTTAATTTCGGATGATGGTACATTTTATCAATTTTGATATCTTTTACATCGTTATGTGAGGCCACGCACTTTCATCATCGGACAATTGTGGTCGGATTTTCCGCGGACAAATGTTGGATGGCAGGCTTTAACATTTTCCGCGGACAAATGTCTGTTGTCGGATTTTCCGAGCGTGCGTACACAAGTCCGTCGGATAAAAGTCCAAAGTACAAACACATATACTCGAAAGCAAGGATGAGCCAGAAGCGGTCGGTCTTGTAAACTAGTGTTTGTAATGGAGAATTAACATTCATGATGTGGCAAATTATGAAATCTCGAAATGCAGGGCACAATTCTCTTCTTCTTTAACCTCTTGACATCCGCGCTATAGCCAAATGACAGCGCGGACCTGAATTTCCGTGTCAAAAAAAGAGAAAGTCTGCAAGCTGCTCCCTAACATGGAAAACCTCCATCCCTATACTATATACAGAAACAGACTATCGCCTGTGGGACTTTGAGTGAGGTGTCCATGATGATCACAAGGTCAACAAGATGTATAAGGGAGGTAACAAATTTTATTTGTATAAACATCATCCAATATAAAACATGATCATATATAACAGTTTCATAAGAGCAGCAACATAGCATAATAGTCCTCTAAACATAGCCATAATGATATAATATCACAAAGTATTTGTAGTACAGATATACATGATACATCTCTAAACTGACGCGTTTCGCAAGCTCTACTGGCATCATCAGGGGCTGATGTGTACATCTGGTGTCTGAAAAGGACAAGTAAAATACATATTGAAATATAGGTGATGATTAGGACAAAGGCATGAGGCCAAAACTGGTGATCCCATACTTACTGGTTGGATGGTTGGCTTCAGAGTCTGATCCCAAGTGAGGGTCAGCGAGGAACATCTCTCCCGGGAGCTGAATTTCCGGGAGGCCGTCATATGATGGCCTCCCCTGTGCACGCGCCCTGCAGGGCGCACGCGGAGCACGCTGTGATCACCGAGCCACTGAGATTTCGGTGATCACCGATCCGAGTAAGGGGCCGGTCCCGGACCCTTACCATGTGATCAGCTGTCAGCCAATGACAGCTGATCACATGATCAAAACAAAAGCTCTGTGATCATTTTTTTTCTCCTCATGCTGACAGCGCCAGGAGAAAAAAAAGCAGATCGCCGGCTCATCTGCAAGGGACATCGGTCCCGAAGAGGAAGAGGCAATTATGCCTCATCTGCGCTACCTGCCGTTGCCACCTCACAGTGCCCACCAGTGCCACCTATCAATGTCCATGAGTGCCACCTATCAATGCCCACAAGTGCCACCTATCAATGCCCACCAGTGGTGCCAATCAGTGCCAC
The DNA here is from genome assembly GCA_037952925.1 of Lithobates clamitans. NCBI lineage: Eukaryota > Metazoa > Chordata > Amphibia > Anura > Ranidae > Lithobates > Lithobates clamitans. The sequence continues at coordinate 3,107,827 of JBBGZY010001017.1, read as the reverse complement.
CTAGCAGTGCTGCCTATTAGTGTAACCGATCAGTGCCCATTATTGCTACCCATCAGTGCCCATCACTGCCACCCAGTGCCCATCACTGCCACCTATCAGTGCCCATCAGTGCCGCCTCATCAGCGTACATCAATGAAGGAGAAAAATTACCCGTTTTAAAATTTTATAACAAAATAAAAAAAATGTAAAAAGACCGAATTTTTTTTATAACAAAAAATAAAAACCGCAAAGGTGATCAAATACCACCAAAAGAAAGCTCTATTCGTGGGAAAAAAATGATAAAAATTTCATTTGGGTACAGTGTTGTATGACCGCTTAATTGTCATTCAAAATGCGTCAGCGCTGAAAGCTGAAAATTGGTCTGGATAGGAGGGGGGTTTAGGTGCCCAGTAAGCAAGTGGTTAATGGGATAATAATGAAGCTCCTGCGTTGGTGATACTGATGGAGTTATTGCAAACAAATTTTCAAAGTTTTTTTTTTTTTTTAGTGATATCAAGAATAATATTATGCTGTTTTTTTTTTTTTGGTGCAAGTTACCACAACACCATTATCTCATAGTTTTTAAGATCAAAGATACAACTATGTTGGTGTCCCTTGTTAATTTTACATTGTATTTTTTAAAATGTAACTGCCTACTCCCAAACTGCCATTTGAAGTAAAACACATAGCCAAGTATTATTCTACACAATTCTTTATTGTGCATTAAAAAAATAAAAATAAAATTAGACATGCTCTCTGCCAATAGAACGTAACCAAAAAAGGGAATTCTATGCATCCAAAAACATAGAAAATATACCAAATCAAATCATTATTCAACCAAAAAATAAAATAAAAGCCTCATGGATGTATCCTGCTTCTTAATATAGGGGTCAACTATGTCAAGAGTTGGTGAAAGCAGGGGTCCGTAATCCGGAGAAAATTCCGAAAAGCATCTGGATTATTCTCCTGGAGCAAAGGCATATGACATAAATTGGCCACGGTTAATAAAGCAACCAATTTTTGATCCAAGAAATCCTCCTCCTCCTGTTCCAGAACTGGACTTGGGTCAAAGCAATAACTCCAAGGCCAATAATAAATAACACGTTATCTCCTCCGATTCCACAACATGGCTGGTTGACGAACGGCTGTTCAGAAACGAACTGAAAAGCGTGAACTGAAAAGCGTGAAATGAAAAGCGCGAATCAACACCAAACTTCTACTAACACAAAATTAACAGAAAGAGCCCAAAGGGTGGTGCTAAAGAGCTGAAAAACCACATAGTACGTCACTACGTCTGTGTTTGTTGGCCAACAATTGTGTGCCGTTTGTATGAGAGACAAGTTTGGGGCCAACAACCTTCAGGCAAAAGTCAACGGTATGAGGCTTAACGGGTTTTCCTCTAAGATTGTCCTGCCACCACCATGTTTCACGGTGGGGATGGTGTGTTCAGGGTGATGTGTAGTGTTAGTTTACCGCCACACATAATGTTTTGCTTTTAGGCCAAAAAGTTCAATTTTCATCTCATTTGAGCAAAGCACCTTCTTCCACGTGTTTGCTGTGTCCCCCACATGCCTTCTCGCAAACTGCAAACTTCAGGACTTCTTTTAGCTTTCTTTCAACAATGGCTTTCTTCTTGCCACACTTCCATAAAGACCAGATTTGTGGAGTTCACAAAATAATAGCTGTCCTGTAGACAGATTCTCCCACCAGAGATGTGGATCTCTGCAGCTCCTCCAGAGTTAACATGGGCCTCTTTGCTGCTTCTCTGTTTAATGCTCTCTTTTGCCTGGCCTGTCTGGTTAGGTGGACGGCCATGTCTTGGTAGGTTTGCAGTTGTGCCATACTCTTTCCATTTTCAGATGATGAATTGAACAGTGCTGTGTGAGATGTTCAAAGGTGGGATATATTTTTATAACCTAACCCTGCTTTAAAATTCTCTACAACTTTATTCCTGACCTGTCTGGTGTGTTCCTAGGCCTTTATGATGCTGTTCGTTCACCAATGTCCTCTAACAAACCTCTGTGGGCTTCACAGAACAGCTGTATATATACACACTGAGATTAAATTACACACAGGTGGACTCATTTACTATCTAGGTGACTTCTGAAGGCAATTGGCTCCACTAGACTTTAGTTAGGGGAATCAGAGTAAAGGGGGCTGAATACAAATGCACGCCACGCTTTTCAGATATTTATTTGAAAAACATTTTGAAAACCAGTTATCATTTTCCTTCCGCTTCTCAATTATGAGCCACTTGTATTTGGTCTATCACATAAAATACATTTACATTTTTGGTTGTAACAAAATGTGAAAAATGTCAAGGGGTATGAATACTTTAAGGCACTGTATGTGTCCATGCACACAGACTTTTAACAGCATTTTTAGAGGCAGGAAAAAAAAACACACTGCCAGTGTGCTCAGGAGCAGCGGAGTTTGGCAGAAAATATACCTCAAGCTTGTTAATGCGTTGGTATTGTGTTTTGATGCTTGTTAACTCTTTAGCGCTTAAGCTTTAATTCATTTAACTGCAGAATAAATTATTATTCTTGCCAATTAAATGAATAACAGTTATATTAAAGTCTTGTTTAATAAAACTGAAAAAACATGTTGTTATACTTACCTGCTGTGTGCAGTGGTTTGCACAGAGCAGCCCAGATCCTCCTCTTCTTGCTCCTGGCCCCTCCCTTCTGCCGAGTGCCCCCACAGCAAGCAGCTTGCTATGGGGGCACCTGAGCTGAGCCACTGCTGTGTGTCCATTCAGACACAGAGCCGCAGCTCGGCCCCGCCCCCTCTCTCTCCTCATTGGCTCACTAACTTTAATCAGCCAATGAGGAGGAAGAGTCCTGGACAGCCGAGGCTCTTGTGCAACATCGCTGGATCTACATGGAGCTCAGTTAAGTATTTGGGGGCTGCTGCACACAGGTCTTTTATCTTAATGCATAGATTGTATTAAGATCAAAAACCTTCTGCCTTTAGAACTACTTTAGCGCCTAAGCACTTGACGCCTGTAAATGTGCTTTAATGGGTTACACACTTTTACAAGCGGCAGGGTTTTTTTCTGCCAAAATGCTGCTGCCAGGAGGAAAGGCTTTTTAGAGGAATTTCCAATGTCATTTGTGCATGAAGACTTAGAGTGCCTACACTCTGGATGAAGGAACACAGGGGGCACCTTTAAGCAGCAGTATTGTGAGTCTGGGGGCAGGGGAATGTTACAGCAAATAGTTTTTTTCTCTTGGGATAAAAGTTTCACATGAATAAATAAAAGCTGATCATTGTAAGCACCTCTGTCAAAAACAACGGACTTACTGTCGGGATCATCTGATAAAAATAGAAGAAATCCTTAAAAAGAAATAATTGCAGCCATCACATCTAAGAATTGGCAAGCTGCAATATAGAAAATGTTTGCTTTTGAGTTTAACACTGCTTTAACATAACAGTTCTATTTTTCTACTTACTTTGTTAAATGTAAATGGAACCTCTTTTTTCTCTCCAGGCAATAGCGAGGAAATTTGAAATGTTGTTGTACCCAAAGTTTCATCCATCACATAATTAGCATCCATTAGGGTTATCTACAAGAAAAGGGGCACTTATTTATATATAAAAAAAAACACACGCATAACTGTAGTGTTACCCTTAGCAACCAATTCAACTTAAATTGTAATTAAAAAAACAAGCACTGCATTCCTGTGCACATCACATGCGATGTCTGTGCAATGCGATTTCAGGCATACATTTTGTATGTCTGAAATCGCATCTGCACCAAAATGGTGCAGAAACCTTCTTTCCCCTGTACCTGAATCGCGGCGCATGGGTGCGATTCTGGCAATCACACTGTATCTTGCAATCTTTTTTGAGCTGTTATTAAGATAACATTAACACCTGTAGCAGATCGCTTGAATGCCATGCAATTGCAATGCGGGAAACGCACAGGATTCACTGCATTTCCCGCATCACATAAGTGTGAACTGGGGCTCAAACAATTTGTTGATAATAGTAAATAAACGCTACCTGGCAACATACTAACCAATCCTTATACAATATGAAATTGGTTAAAGTGCAAAAGCAATAGGCCATTTATGGAGCAAATAAAGAAAGTGTAGCGCTAACAAATATAGTAGATACTCATGCACAATGTATATAATACTTAGACATAATGATCCTTAGAAACCAATACGTGATATATTCATGGTGTAAAAATGAAGTGCAAGTGATACACTTATCATACAATTTTCAGCAAAATATATAAGAAAGTCTCTAGAAGGTATATGTAGCACCAAAGATTGTGAAAGAAACTTGTTTGTGTGTTGATAGAAGATCCACCACCTCTTAAATTGGGGGCTTACCGGAAAGATTGGACACAGATGGGTGTACACCCACTGGGTCAATCTAGCTTGTAACTGTGGGAATCCACGATGGTATCTGTACCGCAAAAGCGTTAATCCAGGTGACCCAGATGCTTGAAAGTGTAATATAATATAGGGGATAGATCCACTCAGGCATCCAAAGTGTATATAGGAAAAATATAAAGATACATAGCGTGATACTGTATAGACGATTAAAATTTGTTTTATTGAAGGTAAAAACACTCACATTTGAGATGAAAAAACGGCGCTTGTAAATACAGATCTTTTGGCAATGTTGGTGGTGTCAGCAGTGGTACCGACGAGTTTCGTCCTAGGGGACATCATCTGGGGTGCTGCACCACCCCAAACATTGCCATTATATATGCTGAGGGGCCCCCATGCTGAACCGTGGCTCCAATCGCTTCCGTCGCTCAATCAGGGTGACTTCCGGGTATCCGCAAGATGGCGACGGCCGCGTGCGTCCCAAGCCTCTCTCATAGAGGAGATGGAGCGCACGGGTCACAGCATCAACAGCGTGACCTCCGAGTACCAGCGTAGTAACGCCGGCCGCTTTCTTCCCAAGCCTCGCTTCCAAGCAAAGAGAATGGAACGCATGGGTCACGGCGTCCTGCGTTCCATACCTCATCATGAGGTGTTAGCATGAACCGCATCTTGTCACTACGTGCAAGCAAGGAGGAGGCGTCATGACGTCACGACGCCGCACCCCGGCCGAGAGGATAGAAAAAATATAAAGCGTATATATAACCCAAGGGGGAGGGAGCTCGGAGGTAGATCTTTTAAACCAAATGTAAAGTGAAAATATTAACATAAAAATGATTATAAAAAATAATTTGATTAAAAATACTGAAGAGAGTATAAACATAGAATCAAAAGGTTGACATAGAGGCAATACATAGGACACATCTCCTCTAGTGACCATCAGAGTCATACCAATATATATGTTGTTCCGTCCCCTATGTACATGCATAAGCACCCATGGCTTAATATAAACAATAGCGCCAAGTATACACAGAGGGTCAAAAAGCCAATGAGAAAATATAAATCATTAAATAAAAAATACCTTAAAGGATCCACGGCCCAGCATGAAAGTCAATCATAGCTAATATTACAAATCACAATTGGCCTGTATACATTATATGGTCATACTGCGAATAATATTTAAACAATTTTATAAAAACTGTATATTACACAGTACCCATTAAAAATACGAATGGATGAAATGACAAAAAGAGAAAAAATGGGAATAAGGATGAAATAAAAATAAATATAAAACTAACATTAAAAGGGGAGTGACTCAAAGACAGATGTAGGAAGGCAAAAATGTTTTATGATTGGTTAATGAAGGCGTTAATGTCCCACTCGACAATGAGTCCCAATGGCGAGTGGGACTGGATCTCATATATCCAATACGTTTCTAATTGTGATACACCACGGGTTAGTGCTCCACCACGCCACGGGGGTACATATTTGTCGATAATAAGGAATTGTGTTCCCGATGGATCTCGGTTGTGATGCTGTCTGTAGTGTCTGGGGACCGTAGGCTTGGTGTCGCCCCCAATGATTTTTGCTACATGTTCACCTACTCGAGCAATCATAAAACATTTTTGCCTTCCTACATCTGTCTTTGAGTCACTCCCCTTTTAATGTTAGTTTTATATTTATTTTTATTTCATCCTTATTCCCATTTTTTTCTCTTTTTGTCATTTCATCCATTCGTATTTTTAATGGATACTGTGTAATATACAGTTTTTATAAAATTGTTTAAATATTATTCGCAGTATGGCCATATAATGTATACAGGCCAATTGTGATTTGTAATATTAGCTATGATTGACTTTCATGCTGGGCCGTGGATCCTTTAAGGTATTTTTTATTTAATGATTTATATTTTCTCATTGGCTTTTTGACCCTCTGTGTATACTTGGCGCTATGGTTTATATTAAGCCATGGGTGCTTATGCATGTACATAGGGGACGGAACAACATATATATTGGTATGACTCTGATGGTCACTAGAGGAGATGCGTCCTATGTATTGCCTCTATGACAACCTTTTGATTCTATGTTTATACTCTCTTCAGTATTTTTAAATCAAATTATTTTTTATAATCATTTTTATGTTAATATTTTCACTTTACATTTGGTTTAAAAGATCTACCGCCGAGCTCCCTCCCCCTTGGGTTATATATACGCTCCTCCTTGCTTGCATGTAGTGACAAGATGCGGTTCATGCTAACACCTCATGATGAGGTATGGAGCGCAGGACCCCATGACCCGTGCGTTCCATTCTCTTTGCTTGAAAGCGAGGCTTAGGACGCACGCGGCCGGCGTTACTACGCTGGTACTCGGAGGTCACGCTGTTGATGCTGTGACCCATGCGCTCCATCTCCTCTATGAGAGTGAGGCTTGGGACGCACGCGGCCGGCGCCATCTTGCGGATACCCGGAAGTCACCCTGATTGAGTGACGGAAGCAATTGGAGCCACGGTTCAGCATGGGGGCCCCTCAGCATGTATAATGGCAATGTTTGGGGTGGTGCAGCACCCCAGAAGATGTCCCCTAGGACGAAACGCGTCGGGCCCACTGCTGACACCACCAACATTGCCAAAAGATCTGTATTTACAAGCGCTGTTTTTTCATCTCAAATGTAAGTGTGTTTACCTTCAATAAAACTAATTTTTATCGTCTATACAGTATCACGCTATGTATCTTTATATTTTTCCTATATACACTTTGGATGCCTGAGTGGATCTATCCCCTATATTATATTACACTTTCAAACATCTGGGTCACCTGGATTAACGCTTTTGCGGTACAGATACTATCGTGGATTCCCACAGTTACAAGCTAGATTGACCCAGTGGGTGTACACCCATCTGTGTCCAATCTTTCCGGTAAGCCCCCAATTTAAGAGGTGGTGGATCTTCTATCAACACACAAACAAGTTTCTTTCACAATCTTTGGTGCTACATATACCTTCTAGAGACTTTCTTATATATTTTGCTGAAAATGGTATGATAAGTGAATTACTTGCACTTCATTTTTACACCATGAATATATCACGTATTGGTTTCTAAGGATCATTATATCTAAGTATTATATACATTATGCATGAGTATCTACTATATTTGTTAGCGCTACACTTTTTCTTTATTTGGTTATAACTACAGGATTAGATGACTTGTAAGTGTTAGCTGCTTACTTACACCCGCTATTTTTTGACAGCGCGATATTTATCTATATATTTCTATACATTTATGGAGCAAGATTGCCTGCATCCCAGACATTCATCATTACTGTACATCAATTACTGATAGTACAGGGTGGAAGTAAAAATAAAGCTTCCGCCTCGCCCCCCCCCCCCCCCCCCAACTGAGAGACAAAAATCCACTAAAATCATTATTAGCAGATAAAAAAAAAAAAACACAGCAAATTTTTAAAAATTCCTACTAAATATAAAAGCTTAACCTGTATTGAGTTAATAAATAACAAATATTTGTAACTTTTAAATTGCGCCCTTTTGCAAAATGGTGAAAATCAAAAAGGTACGCAAAAATGTAAATATCCCAATTTCTCTAGAAATCTGAAGATTTTTATTTTTCCCTTACAGCTTTCAGAATTTGTAAAAGACCCCCAAAACCATATGTTTTCTGATTTTTTAGGCCCCGCGGTATTTGCGCAAAGGTTTATTAAAACAATATAATCGCAAAAAATACACTAAAACCATTATTAGCAGATAAAAACACAGCTAATTTTACAAAATTCCTGCTAAATCCCTATTAAATATAAAAGCTTAACCTGTATGTAGTTACAGATACATATATATTATTTATTTATATTATTTAACTATTATAAATAACAAAAACATTTTTTAATTTTTACATTGTGCCTTTTTGCAAAATGGTGAAAATCAAAACGTACGCAAACATGTAAATATCCAAATTTCTCAAAAAATCTGAAGGCTTTAATTTTTCCCTTACAGCTTTCAGAATTTTTGAAAGACACCCCAAACCACATATTTTTTGAATGCATACGGCCTCTAGGAAAAAAAAAAAAAAAAGGTGCTACTGATTTTTAAGGCCCCGCGGTATTTGCACAAATGTTTATCAAAACAATATTGTCGCTAAAAATACACTAAAACTATTATTAGCAGATAAAAACACACAATTTTACAAAATTTCTGCTAAATATAAAAGCTTATCCTGTGTTGAGTTAATAAATAACAAATAATTGTAAATTTTAAATTGCACCTTTTTGAAAAATTGTGAAAATCAAAAACGCACGCACAAATGTCTCTAAAATCACATGACCTGAAGAATAAAAAGAAGGTACTACTGATTTTTTTAGCCCCACAATACTTGCGCAGATGTTTATCAGATCGCCATTTTCACTGAAACCCCCTCCCCCCCTCAAAAAAAAAAATCCTTATCTGCACATAAAACATCATAACTTAAAACATATCTGCTAAATTCCTAGTAAGGCCTCACTCAATGGGGTGTGCTACATCGTACGCCCATGGAGGGCTGTGTTTACCAACACGGAACACCTGTGCAGCCACTGTGTCCCATATGAAATCAATAGGATTGCCTGCATGGGATGCATGGAACACCCTTGCATCCCTGTGCAGCTAAACATGGCCTTATTGTAGTATACCCCGCGTGAACAAGGCCTTTGCGAGGTTAAGCTGCGTTTTTGCTGCCTGCCAAATGCCCCCTCGCCCCTAAAGAGGACCTCGAGTCTTCCCCCCCAAAAAATTTAAAAAGTCAGCAGCTATACAAATACCGTAGCTGCTGACGTTTAATTAACAGTGCATTTTCACCCCCTTCCTGCCCAAGCCATTTTTCAACTTTCAGCGCTGTCGCACTTTGAATGACAATTGCGCGGTAATACAACACTGTACCCAGATGAAATTGTTATCATTTTTTCCCCACAAATAGAGCTTTCTTTTGGTGGTATTTGATCACCTCTGCGTTTTTTTTTTGTGCTATAAATAAAAGAAGAGCGACAAGTTTGAAAAAAAACACAATATTTTTTACTTTTTGCGATTATAAATATCCAATTTTTTTTTCTTTAAAACAAATATTTTCCTCAGTTTAGGCTGATATGTATTTTTTTCCATATTTTTGGTAAAAAAAAAAAAAAAAAAAAAAAAAATCGCAATAAGCGTATATTGATTGGTTTGTGCAAAAGTTATAGCGTCTACAAAATAGGGGATAGATTTTTAACATTTTTATTTATTTATTTATTTATTACTAGTAATGGCGTCGATCTGCGATTTTTATCATGACTGCAATATTGCGGCGGACACATCGGACACTTTTGACACATTTTTGGGACCATTCACATTTATACAGTGATCCGTTCTATAAAAATGCACTGATTACTGTATAAATGTGACTGGCAGTGAAGGGGTTAACACTAGGTGGTGTTTGAGGGGTTAACTGTGTTGCTAGGGAGTGTTTCTAACTGTAGGGGGCGGGGACTCACTAGGGGAGGAGACCGATCGGTGTTCCTCTGTACTGGGAACATACCATCAGTCTCCTCTCCTCTGACAGGACCATGGATCTGTGTGTTTACACACACAGATCCATGGTCTTGCTGTGTTACCGGCAATCGCGGGTGCCCGGCGGACATCGCGGCCGCCGGGCATGCGCACCGGGTGCCCAGTGACACGGCAGGCGTGATCGCCGTCGGTGGTACGCGCGTGCCCCCTGGTGGGCCGGGAAAGAGAGGCCGTCATATGACGCCCGCCCGCAACGAGAGCTGCGCCGCCTGGCCATTAATTGACAGCCATCGGTCAGCAACCAGTTAAGGACACTTGCCTGTACAGGGATCCAGTGATGTCAGCAGCCGAGCTGATTCTTTAATCGGCTTCGAGTGCAGGTGCCGGCATCTCGACTAAGGGAAACCGGGCAGTGAAGCCTTTCGGCTTCACAGCCAGTTTCTTTTTGCGCATGAGTGAGTTGCACTGCGCTTTGTGAATGGTCCCGCATTCTTCTGTGTGTGTCTCAGAAGGGGGAAGGAGGAGGGGCCAAACAGCTTTGTAGAATGCAGGGAAGTGGGAGTAGGTACCTGTCAAAACTAGGTACCTGCTCCCCCCCCAAAAGGTGCCAAATGTGGCAGTGGAGTGGGGGAGGGTGCAAACAAGCGGAGCTTCCCCTTTTGAGTAGAGCTCCACTTTAAGCTGTAATAGGCAGTGGATAGGGTGCTGATGCCGCAATGCTTTGCAACTGCGGCAAACTTGACCCAACTTGTAGCAATGTCTTCTGCTGAACACTACACATTCATGTCAATGGGATGCGTGTAAACTCTCCGCAACCTTGTGCAATGCATGCGGTTGTGGTGCATTTGTTGGTAAAATGGGGCTAAAGTTGGTGGTGAGGAGGCATCACATTGCTTCCTCACCGCCTGTCAGTAGCCTCTGAAGCTCGATCCAAATGTGGATTGGGCTTCAGAGACAAGGGAGATTAAGACCCCTTTTACACTGGGGCGCTTTTCAGGCATCTTAGCGCTAAAAATAGACCATCCGTTCGTGGCCCCCCCCTCGCGATCGCTTCCAGCCAATCAGAAGCATTCCTCTGCTGCTGTATGCCAAACAGCAGCAGAGGAAATGATGTTATCTCTCCTCGGCTGCTTTTCCGTTCCGGCGCCGAGGGGAGAAGACTTCACTGTGAGTGCACCAACACACACACACACAGTAGAACATGACAGGCACACTTTACACCCCCGATCGCCCCCCGATCACCCCCCAATCACCCCCCCCCCCGTCACACTGACACCAAGCAGTTTTTTTTTTTCCTGATTACTGCATGGTGTCAGTTTGTGACAGTTAGTGTGGTAGGACAGTTACTGTTAGCCCCCTTTAGGTCTATGGTACCCCCCTAACCCCCCCTAATAAAGTTTTAACCCCTTGATCACCCCCCGTCGCCAGTGTCGCTAAGCGATCATTGTATTAGTGTCACTGGTGACGCTAGTTAGGGAAGTAAATATTTAGGTTCGCCGTCAGCGTTTTATAGCGACAGGGACCCCCATATACTACCGAATAAAGGTTTTAACCCCTTGATTGCCCCCTAGTTAACCCTTTCACCGTATAACTGTTACGGGTGACGCTGGTTAGTTTGTTTATTTTTTATAGTGTCAGGGCACCCGCCGTTTATTACCAAATAAAGGTTTAGCCCCCTGATCGCCCGGCGGAGATATGCGTCGCCCCAGGCAGCGTCAGATTAGCGCCAGTACCGCTAACACCCACGCACGCAGCATACGCCTCCCTTAGTGGTATAGTATCTGAACGGATCAATATCTGATCCGATCAGATCTGTACTAGTGTCCCCAGCAGTTTAGGGTTCCCAAAAACGCAGTGTTAGCGGGATCAGCCCAGATACCTGCTAGCACCTGCGTCTTGCCCCTCCACCCGGCCCACCCAAGTGCAGTATCGATCGATCACTGTCACTTACAAAACACTAAACGCATAACTGCAGCGTTCGCAGAGTCAGGCCTGATCCCTGCGATCGCTAACAGTTTTTATGGTAGCGTTTTGGTGAACTGGCAAGCACCAGCCCCAGGCAGCGGCAGGTTAGTGCCAGTACCGCTAACACCCACGCACGCACCGTACACCTCCCTTAGTGGTATAGTATCTGATAGGATCAATATCTGATATGATCAGATCTATACTAGCGTCCCCAGCAGTTTAGGGTTCCCAAAAACGCAGTGTTAGCAGTATCAGCCCAGATACCTGCTAGCACCTGCATTTTGCCCCTCCGCCCGGCCCAGCCCTGCCCACACAAGTGCAGTATCGATCGATCACTGTCACTTACAAAACACTAAACGCATAACTGCAGCGTTCGGAGATTCAGGCCTGTTCCCTGCGATCGCTAACAGTTTTTTTGGTAGCATTTTGGTGAACTGGCAAGCACCAGCAGCCTAGTACACCCCCAGTCGTAGCACTGCAGTAACACTTGGTGACGTGGCGAGTCCCATAAGTGCAGTTCAAGCTGGTGAGGTGGCAAGCACAAGTAGTGTCCCGCTGCCACCAAGAAGAAGACAAACACAGGCCCGTCGTGCCCATAGTGCCCTTCCTGCTGCATTCACCAATCCTAATAATTGGGAACCCACCACTTCTGCAGCGCCCGTACTTCCCCCATTCATATCCCCAACCAAATGCAGTCGGCTGCATGAGAGGCATTTTTATGTCCTCCCGAGTACCCCTACCCAACGAACCCCCCCAAAAAGATGTTGTGTCTGCAGCAAGCGCGGATATAGGCGTGACACCCGTCATTATTGTCCCTCCTGTCCTGACAATCCTGGTCTTTGCACTGGTGAATGTTTTGAACGCTACCATTCACTAGTTGAGTATTAGCGTAGGGTACAGCATTGCACAGACTAGGCGCACTTTCACAGGGTCTCCCAAGATGCCATCGCATTTTGAGAGACCCGAACCTGGAACCGGTTATAGTTATAAAAGTTACAGTTACAAAAAAAAGTGTAAAAAAAAAAAAAAAAATATATAAAATAAAAAAAAATAGTTGTTTCACTGTTCTCTCTCTCTATTCTCTCTCTATTGTTCTGCTCTTTTTTACTGTATTCTATTCTGCAATGTTTTATTGTTATTATGTTTTATCATGTTTGCTTTTCAGGTATGCAATTTTTTATACTTTACCGTTTACTGTGTTTTATTGTTAACCTTTTTTTTGTCTTCAGGTACGCAATTCACGACTTTGAGTGGTTATACCAGAATGATGCCTGCAGGTTTAGGTATCATCTTGGCATCATTCTTTTCAGCCAGCGGTCGGCTTTCATGTAAAAGCAATCCTAGTGGCTAATTAGCCTCTAGACTGCTTTTACAAGCAGTGGGATGGAATGCCCCCCCGCCACCGTCTTCCGTGTCTTTCTCTGGCTCTCCTGTCTCAACAGGGAACCTGAGAATGCAGCCGGTGATTCAGCCAGCTGACCATAGAGCTGATCAGAGACCAGAGTGGCTCCAAACATCTCTATGGCCTAAGAAACCGGAAGCTACGAGCATTTCATGACTTAGATTTCGCCGGATGTAAACAGAGCCATTGGGAAATTGAGAAAGCATTTTATCACACCGATCTTGGTGTGGTCAGATGCTTTGAGGGCAGAGGAGAGATCTAGGGTCTAATAGACCCCAATTTTTTCAAAAAAGAGTACCTGTCACTACCTATTGCTATCATAGGGGATATTTACATCCCTGTGATAACAAAAAAAAATGATTTAAAAAAAAAAAATGAAAGGAACAGTTTAAAAATAAGATAAAAAAGAAAAAAAAAAAAAAGAAAAAAAGCACCCCTGTCCCCCCCTGCTCTCGCGCTAAGGCGAACGCAAGCGTCGGTCTGTCGTCAAATGTAAACAGCAGTTGCACCATGCATGTGAGGTATCACCGCGAAGGTCAGATCGAGGGCAGTAATTTTAGCAGTAGACCTCCTCTGTAAATCTAAAGTGGTAACCTGTAAAGGCTTTTAAAGGCTGTTAAAAATGTATTTATTTTGTTGCCACTACACGTTTGTGAGCAATTTTAAAGCATGTCATGTTTGGTATCCATGTACTCGGCCTAAGATCATCTTTTTTATTTCATCAAACATTTGGGCAATATAGTGCGTTTTAGTGCATTAAAATTTAAAAAAAGTGTGTTTTTTCCCCAAAAAATGTGTTTGAAAAATCGCTGCGCAAACACTGTGTGAAAAAAAAAAAATGAAACACCCACCATTTTGATCTGTAGGGCATTTGCTTTAAATATATAATATATAAACACATATATATATATATATATATATATATATATATATATATATATATATATATATAATATGTTTGGGGGTTCAAAGTAATTTTCTTGCAAAAAAAATAATTTTTTCATGTAAACAAAAAGTGTCAGAAAGGGTTTTGTCTTCAAGTGGTTAGAAGAGTGGGTGATGTGTGACATAAGCTTCTAAATGTTGTGCATAAAATGCCAGGAAAGTTCAAAACCCCCCCAAATGACCCCATTTTGGAAAGTAGACACCCCAAGCTATTTGCTGAGAGGCATGTCGAGTCCATGGAATATTTTATATTGTGACACAAGTTGCGGGAAAAAGACAAATTTTTTATTTATTGGGTGTACATGGGGTATAAGGAGTAGGTTGGTCACTAAGTGGTGACTTTAAGTATCACATTTCATTGGGGTTTATTTTATATATACATTATGGGGAGACCACATGAGTATAGGTTATATCTGATGTAGTGTGATTGATGGTTTGTCACACATTTCCATTTCATTTGACTTTTCTCCTTTTTCATTTCTATTTTTCATTTTTTATTATATATCACTCTTTACTTTTTATTTTTTATTTTTCATCTATTATTAATTATTTTTTATATTTTTTTTATATATTTTTTATATTTCATTTTTATTTTTTAGTATTTATTATTTATTATTTTTTATTTTATTTATTTATTATTTTTTATTTATTTATTATTTATTATTTTTTATTATTTATTATTATTTTTTTTTCATTTTTATTGATTTTTTATTTATTTATTTTTTTATTTTATTTTATTATTTTTTATCTTTTATTTTCTTATTTTCTACTTCAATTTATTTATCTTTATTATACTTTATTATTTTTATTCATTATTTTCTCTTCACTTAATATTTATAATTTTTTTTTCTCTCTCTTTTTTTCCCTATTTTATTATTACTCTCTTCATTTTTCTTCTTTCTTTGTCTCTTGTTTCTTGTTTTGTTCACCTTAGCACATTATAGGTTATTTTGGGGGATTATACTACCAAGATTCATCATTTATAATCACTATAAATGTATTGGGTTCTAGAGATGTGTATTTATGAGGAGTCCTGCTGTTGTTTTGTGTATAAGGGGACACAGGAAGTGTGGAGAAGCCGAGAGATTGGCGCCCGCCCACGTGTCTAACTATTTGCATAAAGGAGTGATTGCCATGCTGTGTAGCCAACCCCATGACTAAGTCCGTATGACGAAACATGTCGGGGCGTGGCTACGCGGCAATCCCTTACTAACATTTGAGTGAGGAGAGTCGGTGGAGTGAGCGGAGTTCGTTTGTGAGCAGCCAGGAAGCGTTAGCAGAGAACCGGTGAGGTGATCCGCAGGTTTTCAGGCTCCACACTCCCTGGGCCTGCCGTGACCGTTTAAGTGGTTATAGTGTCTTTCAAGTTCCGCTGCATGTGTTACATCATCCTGTTTGCTGTGAAGTGTTGTGACTACATTTACCTGCCTGCTGTGATTTGCTGTGGAGTTATCATGACCTGTATTTTTATGGATCATGTGAGTGTGTTGGTTTTAGTTTCAGTTTGTAATTAAATTTTTTAAAAAGTTAATACACTATTTAGAGCAATTCTTTTATTCTGTATGTGGAATCTTCATCCCATGAATGGTGTTCGGCATATTGAGCAGTGGATGACTGTGCTCACATGGTAACCCCCATGTTAGTGGGTTAAAGCCTTGTCCGGCCAAACACGCGAGTGTAAGGCCTCAACAGCTGGTGAGTTTGCCATCCGTAAGGGTGTGGATATATGTCACTGAGGTGTGGTGGACAGCGCGGCACAGGATTATGAAATAGAGACACTCACTTTTTGGAATCTCTTCTCTTTTTCGCTGTTTGGCACAAATACAATGTGGACTTTTCACCAACATTTTTTATGCACATTATTTTTTTATTTTTTTCATCTGGCTTTTCGTTTTTAGAATATGTTGGAGCTTATTCACTAATGCTGATCATGTTTTCACCATGTTAATGATTGTCACTGTGTGATATGCATTATTTAACGTCATTTATTTTGAATAATTTGCTTTATATACATTTATAGCACTTCAGATTCACAGTGTCCCAAGTGGAGGTTACACCACACTAGGGAAGTGTATTGGGGTTCATCACTGTATACACCAGTGCAATATATGGTTATAGGTAGACTGGACTCTTTAAGACCAGTTCTGCACTCTTTAGCAAGAGTGTATTGATTGGTCCCTTAATTATATGCATTAGGCATATAGCGCCACTATTCATCCACAGGGTGTTTTTTCAGGCTTACAAGAATAATTTAATTGGTTAGCAGGCTGGTCACTAAGTTGATCTGGGAATGTCTTTGGTTTGGTTTTGCATGCATTGCCCTTCCATGTTCTCCTTGCTGCAAAGGCCAGTTATAGGTGAGGGCAGTGGCCATTTGTTTGTACTGAAATTTGAAAGTACAATATTTGAACTTTCAAACATAATAAAAAAATTATTTATTTATTTTATTCTTGAAATATATAGGTATGGGTATAGAATTGCGTTTACCCCCTACTTTTGTCCCTGTCCCCCCCTAAATATGAAAGCTGGAGACGCCACAGCCTGTCCCCTGACAGGACGTGGATCTGTGTGTGTTTACAAACACACACAGATCCACATCCCGGGCTCTGTTACCGGCAATCGCAGGTACCCGGCGGATATCGCAGCCACCGGGCACGTGCACCGGGTCCCGAGTGACGCGGCGGCGTGCGCGTGCCCCTGAGACGGCGGGGAAGCCCAGGACGTCATATGATGCCCGCCCAGGATGAGAGATGTGGACGTCATATTACTATGGGCGGGGTATGAAGTGGTTAAATTCCAATTTTTTTTTTTTTTTTATTGCATTTTAGTGTAAATATGAGATCTGAGGTCTTTTTGACCCCAGATCTCATATTTAAGAGGTCCTGCCATGCTTTTTTTCTATTACAAGGTATATTTACATTCCTTGTGATAGGAATAAAAGTGACACAATTTTATTTATTTTTTTTAAAACAGTGTAAAAAAAAAAAAAAGGTAAAATAAATAAGAATTTTTTTTTTTTAAACGCGCCCCCCGTCCCACGTGCAGAAGCGAACATATACATGAGTAGCGCCCGCATATGAAAATGGTGTTCAAACCACACATGTGAGGTATCACTGCGATCAGTAGAGTGAGAGCAATAATTCTAGCCATAGACTTCCTCTGTAACTTAATACATGCAACCTGTAGATTTTTTTAAACGTCGCCTATGGAGATTTTTAAGGGTAAAAGTTTATCGCCATTCCACGAGCGGGTGCAATTTTGAAGCGTGACATGTTGGGTATCAAATTACTCGGCGTAACATTATCTTTCACAATATAAAAAAAAATGGGCTAACTTTACTGTTGTCTAATTTTTTAATTCAAAAAGTGTATTTTTTCAAAAAAAAAAGTGCGCTTGTAAGACCGCTGCGCAAATACGGTGTGACAGAAAGTATGGCAACGACCGCCATTTTATTCTCTAGGGTGTTAGAAAAAAATGCATAATGTTTGGGGTTCTAAGTAATTTCCTAGCAAAAAAAACAAAAAACTGTTTTTAACTTGTAAACACATCCCAAAAAGAGGCTCGGTCCTTAGGTGGTTAAAAAAAAAAAAAAAAAGAAGATTGAACATTGTTTCATTCACAAACTGACAGATACAGTAGTAAACACAGTTTACTATCTGTCAATGATGAAATAATGCAGGAGTGATCTGTACTGATCACTGGGCTGCATTCTTTCAGGAAAGGAAGGGGGCTGGTAAAACACATGTTTACCAGCCCCGCCCCCCCCCCAACACCCCATCCCCTGAAACACCCCCTTCCCCCTAAATGCTGACCGTGATCGGTCAGCGGCTGCAGCCGGTATGAGGAAGGAGGGGAGAGCCGGCTAGCAGCATGGAAGGGGTTCCCGGACATCGCTGAGGTGGTGGTGGGGGGGTGTCGGAGCAGCGCTGGTTTTTTTTTTTCCCTAAAAAACGATCCCTCTGTGCCTGTCCTGCAGCATGGAAAGCCGGTGGGAGGTGGAATAGCTGGCTAGCAGCAGCAGGGCAGGCAGCACCTGGGCATTAGGCAAGTGGGGGGCACTGGAGGGGGGGGGGTCAGAGCAGCACTGGAGGGTATGTCTTTTTACGGTTCGATCCCTCTGTGGCTGCCCTGCAATATAAACAGTGGGCGGGAGGGCAGAGGAGCAAATCTGACAGCCTCAGGACAGCCCCAGAGAGATTAGAGTTTGTGAGAGGGGATTAGAGCAGGAAGGGTAAGTCAGTGTAAGGGAGAGTTAGAGTGAGGGTGGGGGGGGGCACATCAGATGTCAGCATAGGCATACAGACCTGACAGTGAAAGGGTTAAAGCACTAGGTTATACTTTGGATATTTTATATCAAGAGCTTTCTTGTTACTGGCAGCATCCTGGGATTCAGCTTTAAGCATTAAAATACTTCACAAATATAGCAATTTTTAACTACTAACGTACCTCCAATATATTATCATGGTTTGGGTCCAAAATAAACTCAAATGATTCATTCCAAACTGGATTAATATCATTGTTGAAATGCTTTGTTCTTTTTCTGCCATCCGGTACTGATGAAATGAACAATTCCACATAAGGGTCAGGTGTATCGACTAAAAAAAAAATTAAAAAAAAAAAATAAAAAATTTTGTGGTTATGAGTGAAGTAAATCAGTGACAACTCGCAACAGAGATAGGGCTTCTTACAGGTGCTGGACGTTTCAGTAGAATTGTTAGTAAATTGTCACACAATATGTTCTTCCTGCCTTTGCATGGCAGTTGTAGCGTAAGAGCAGAGCAGAGCAGAAATGCATTCATACCCCACTTTTAAGTACACAATGGGGTTTATTCACTAAAGCTGGAAAGTGCAAAATCAGGCTCACTGCTGCATAGAAACCAATGAGCTTCTAACCCCAGCTTGTTCAATTAAGCTTTGGTAATAAAACCTGGAAGCTTATTGGTTTCTATGCAGAAGTGACCCCATTGCGTACGTAAAAGTGAGGTATGCCTGTATAACAAGTTATGATCACAATATTCAATATGATAATACAAGTAAACAAGATAATACAAGTTAAAAAAAACAAAACAAAACAAACATGACCAATTTTTTTTTGTAAAGATCAGAGCCTGTAAAAAACACACTCAAGAATTATAACACAAATGCAATACCAAGTCTCTGTCAAGTAGGAAATCTGAACAATGAATTCTAACAAAAGAAACAAGAAAATACCAATTCTTCTCATATTTCGTAAGGCTATGATCAATGTTCACCAATAGAAAAAGAAAAGGATACTGTAACGAGAGAACAGAGTTTTTGTTTGTTAAGGTTAAAAAACTGGGGTATGGACAAGACAGGGGCTAGGGAAAGGGTAGGAAAGAGAAAGGAGGGGGAAGAGGAATAAGTGAGGGCATAGAGGAGGGTTTGGAAGTCCTCTGAGTGCATAGAGTGGAGAAAGAGAGACATTCACATGTTGGACTTCAGAAGGGCTTTGCTCTCATCTGAGAATATGAACATATTCCAGTAAAACAAAGATTTATAATAAATATTGTGTTTGTTTTGAGATGAGAGGACTACAGTATGTCTTCCGTGGCCTTCAACTTTTCACCTTTTGAGACCCATAGCAATAAGGACGAGGGACATGGATCATTACACCTCAGTGCAATGCAAGACTTGCTGGCGCTAGGGAGATGGCGTAGGATGAATTTGTGGCACGTTTTTGCTGGTATTTCTGAGACGTGGAGGAAGAAGTCGGGGTGATCCTCTGGGAGGACAAAATGTGAATTTTTGGGAGATCCTCATTACTTCGCTTCCTCCAAATATTGGCAGGACCAAAATATGGGTACGACAATCCCCTGTCCAAACTGGCATCTCCAGCAGTGATCCAGAACTGAGGGGAGGTATTTATGAAGAACTGATGACGTTGATACCATATGGTGAAGAACTTAAAGTGGCGTTCCACCCAAAAGTGGACCTTCTGCTTATATGCTTCCTCCCCCCCTCTGGTGTCACATTTGGCACCTTTCAGGGGGGAGGGGGGGAACCGTTTATGACAGGTCCCCTTCCCCACGTCCGGGAGATGGGCCGAGGCCCTATTTCCAGGAAAGGCAGCGGCAGCACACGGGAGTCGATCCAAAGATCGGCTGGGGTGCCAACATCGCACGCTCCCTGGACAGGCAAGTGCCCTAATATTAAAAGTCAGCAGCTACAGTATTTGTAGCTGATGACTTTTACATTTTTTTTTTTTTGGGCTGGACATCCTCTTTAAAAATTGTTTCTTGTAGTCTAGTACTTATGGACAATTTAAGTGAGAAACAAATAATGTTCCTACATCTACTGAAGAAGCCCAATCAGAGGGCGATACGTGTATAGAGGGGAGGTGTCAAGCCTGTGACGTCATGCAGCAACTGTGAGAGTGAGTGTCAGTGGTGAGCGAGCAGACGTGAGAATTAATCCTGTGTATATGCAAATTTTTAAAGGGTATCTTGTAAGTTTTCCCGTATTGGGGTTATTTTATAAATATGCATACAGAGAGCACTATGTAGTCTTGTTTATGATTGTATGTTACTACAGAGCCGTGTATCAGATGAATTGCAGATCGGAGTCACTGGAGTAAAGGAGAGTATAGAATGAATCTTTACATGAGGGATTAATATCTGTATCCATCTGAAATCACCCGTGAGGTTGTTGAATTGAGAGAGCAGTGGATCTGGTGTGGAGGAGAGAAACCCCAACGGAGTGAAAGAAAGACCATTTCTGAGTTGATTTAACTCAAGTTTGAAGTGAGCACGCATTGCAGCTGGTGACAGTGTGCACAATTAAGGGTGATCTGTCGGGAGAGCAGGGGAGCACAGCTTGGTTTCCGGACAGGCGAGCCGGACCAATGCCTATTTAATTACAAGAAAGTAAACTATAATTTGTGACCATTACTAATCTATGAGGATTATTAAATAAAGGTTTATCCCTATAATATACACATTTCTAAGTACAAATGCCATGGTGATGTATGACCTCTAAAACAGGAAGTAATGGTCATTCGATGTGCTTCCGGTATTCGGACACTCCCAGTGGGGGTCATTATCTGTTTATAGTGCGGTGGGGTGAGAGGGTTCCACACCCCAGATGATGACTGTTTAGTTGAAAAATGTCGGGTGGACCCCTCACGACTGCCGCCATATGATTTTTACGCTGTTTCATATCTTCTGAAAATGTGAGTCGGATTTATTAAAAAGTAATTTAAAAAACAAAGTTAAAACGTTATCACGCTATGTGAGTATTTTTCTTCTCATATGCAATACGAATTTGGTCTATGGTGGTGTATCTATTGATGTGGAAGCCGTGCTGATTTTCCTTCCTATCGAGAGGAGATGACATCTGTCCAGACAAGCTACCTAGACCTGTTGGTCATTAAGCTTTTTTGACCTGTATGGCGTATGCCATTTCAGGCCATTAAACTGTGGTAAGCCTCCATACTCTTCTGGTGATGGTCCTGGCACCGATTTCAACTTTCCGTGCACTTTCGGTTATCCCACGGTCCACTTACTTGCCAGATTGGGCTTAATCATCCCCCTGTGCGTTTGGGAGGCATTCGCCTATCATCGTTTCTGCACCACAGACTTTTTTTTGATCCTTTTCACCTATTTGATATGGACTATTATATCTTTTGAAATTGTTTGAGGTGTTATATGCACATAAGTGTTATTGCTTTTTATATATATACCAGTCACTGTTATATTTGTTTATTTGGTGCACTACAGTCTCACTTAGCAGTTGTAATAACTGTATTTGGTTATTCATTTCTTACACCATTTTTATATACTGATTTACTGTACACATTTATTGAGCTTATAGCGCTACACTCTTAATTTTTGTTGTTTTTTTCACCCTGAGTCTACGGGTGTGTTGGCTGCTGCTCTGGTGCTCTCCTTTCTTTAGCGCAGCGCTGTACTTATCCCTTCCATCAGCTTTTTGAATACACTTATCACATATTGCATGTATCCTTATGCATGAAAAACTTCCCTTTCAACTGCAAAGGCCATGCGATCACTTAACTAGGAACAGAACTCCCTGTGGATGTTTCGCACCTCTTTTCTCGTATTTTACACCACTTTTACAATGCATCCAAAATTACCTTCAGGCGTGGGATCTTAAGTTTCCAACATGGTTTGGCTGGGCTGCAGCTTTGAAAATGAATATCCTACCATGCTTCTTGTATGTAATGCAGGCGGTGCCGCTAGCCCTACCCAAATCATATTTTCTTGCCATCTGCCGACTCTTCCAGACATTCTTATGGAACAAACAGAGAGCGAGAATAAGTCTATCTACCTTGTCCCCCCCTAAGGCTAATAGCGGGATTGTCCTGCCAAGTCATCAGAAATATAATTGGGCAGGACAACTAAACAGGATACTCAATTGGATTAACCATCATGCATTCAAAGATTGGGTGGGCCTAGAACAGACCTTCTTGGATGTTCCATTAGCTGTGGCCCCATGGGTGTGGACTGTCCTTAGTTAGGCCATAGCCATTAACCACCCATTGACTGCAGAAAATTTACAGTATTTCAAATTGGTGTGCGCCTTCCTGAACGGTTCCGGGATCCTTAATACCTTTGCGCGTGAATCCAGAATTTGTTCCGGGTATATCATTGTCCTTTTTGCCTAATATCTGGCCACACCCGCAACCAAGTGCCTATGAGTTCTTTCATAAGGGCTGGCTCATGGACTGGGTTGCTTTGGAAAGCCGAGTTGCCTATTCTACTATCCCTTACTGGACTTACCCACAGATTTACCATTATTTGAACAGAGTTGGAAGCAGAGAGAGCTTCAGCAGGGATCAAACGCCATTTGAATCCATCTGTAACAGGTCATCTCCTCAGAGAGACACCTGGAGTCATATCTGTTTCATGCTATGACCCCTCCCAATAGTGGGGGTACATGCAAAGGGATCCCCAACCACTGGGCCGCAGACCGGTACTGGTCCATGGCCTGTTGATGACCGGGATGTATGGCAGGAGCTGAGTAGCGACTGCAGTCCAAACAGGACTATCGCAGACCACGGTTGCGCATTACCCCCTGCTGTGTGGCCACGCCACTTAGCCTGCGTTTCCTCTCCCATGGGAGGGGCTGGAGATCTGCACAGAGAGCTGGCATCTTTTTATATTAACAGGTAATAACCCTCTTGTTAACATAAGTTGGGCAGCTCCTTTTAGTGATATCACTACACTCCTGCCCTCCATCCAAATTTGCAGTTCCTCCCACCCTTTGCTCTGCTGATAGGATGATTTCGGCGGCTGGGAGGGGACCACTGCTGTAAGGCACAGTATAGTAATGGAGTTATTGGAAGCAATGGTAGGTCTATAGGGAAATCATAACGGAATCTGAATGGAGAGGAAGATTACCTGAAATGTCACATATCTAAACAAAACCCAGAAAAAATTAACTGCAAGATGTGTTCAGGCATAGGTTCACTGAGACTACTAGGCATTTAGAGACACGAGTCTATAATGGCTCAAGTTAGAATAAGGTGCAACTTTCAGAGTCCCATGTAGTATAACAGTCAGACATGCGCTACTGAACTGTGAACCTGGTTCGGAGTAGAATGAAAGAACTTAAACAAAGATTGGAGATGGTGAAGTGTGAAAGACTTGTCATCCTTGCAGAATAGAACATGTAGAGGATAACCCCAGTGGCAGCAGGTGTCATGTTGGAGGATCAGATCTAAAAGCATTTTCAGGAATTTCCTGCGGTCCAGGGTATTCCTGAATAAATGCAGGAAGAGCTGAACCTGTACATCGAAATCCACTGGACCTGTGTGCCATGCCATCACATGAGTTCTCCTTTTTTTTTTTTACATAAAAATGGGCTCTCTATAGTACATCTTGTGGGGAGTTGTTACAGGAAGAACGGGGAACCGGCAACATGGTGTGCTCTGTCAAGCGCCAAGTGTTCAGTGGATTCCTTACCCAAGATAGAATTTAAGATGGTAGTGATGGAAGTATTAGGATCAGATCCTGATGTTGCCTCAGGGAGTCCGTGTAGTCTAATGTTGTTCCATCGACGTCTGTTCTCCCCATCTTCTATTTGTAACTGCAAGTAGGCAAGTTGCTCCTTTACAGGAGTTGTGTGTGTGTGGCAGATAGTGACTCCATATCTGCCACTTTAGATTCCAGAGTAGTTTGTTGACACAGCCCATTCAATGGGACCTTAAATGAGCCCTCCAGCTACTGAGACCCATTGGGGTTTCTCTTCGGCTTCCTGTGGACCGACACGGGAGGCATGGTATTCTACTAATGCGGATCGACATGGGAAGTACGGTATGCTATTAGCGCAGGGGTAGTCTGGCAGGTACAAAGCTCCAGAGAAGCCATCTTCACAGCGCCATTGCTAGTCACGCCCCCATCAATGTTTTAAGACATTTCTGCTAATGCAGAATTATTGACATCTTTACTGTAATGTTATCAGTAGAAATTAGCCAATATCTTATAATCCAGGAAATGCAATATGGTTGACAATAATTGCACAAATAAAATAAAAAATCCTACTTACGCATATCTCCAAAGGTCCCTTTTGTAACATTGGTAGCTTTAATTACAGTTACTGTAAATCTTTGAGAATATTGGTGTTCAACCTGAAGAGAGAAAGATTTCACATAATATAAACAAGCTCTTTATACACCTAGAAAAAAAAGTAAAAATAAAAGTGCTGATCTTGGCTTCCATAATGTCTTCTGATATTATGTAATGTTTATGCATCGGGTCATATTGCCAACCAGTATGGGAGCATGGAGGATTATTAATTCACACCTGAGCGTTTTCAGCTCATAAAACGCTTGTAAAACGCACCAAAAAAACGCCTGAAATACGCCCAACAAGCAAAATCCCATTAATTTTAAATGGCACCTGTTCACATCTGAGCGTTTTGTCACCTAAAGCAAAACGCCTGAAAAAAGCCCTAAGCTCAAAAAAGAACATGAGCTTCTTTGGGGTAGATTACAGGTGGTTTTCTGCTTTTTACATTGGTGACCTGAACAAAATCGCAGCAAAATCACTGTAAAAAAGCACAACTTTGAAACACTCAGGTGTGAATGCAGCCTCAAGAAAAAAAATAATATTTCAGAACATCTTCAGCATTTATTGATGTAGGCAAACAGCTTATTGATTTAAGCAGACAGCAAAACTAGGGATTCTAAACAGGGTTATCTTAACATGCAAGGTTTTAACAAAATCAGGTTATACACTCTTAATAAAAGCACAAGAAATTGCCTCCTATTAGGAGAACAAAAAAATAAAGACAGACATTAAACAGAATATTACCTGTTAAGCAAAATAAACAGTTACTCTTGTATCAGGTTGCTGAATAATAAAAAATGAACTTCCAAACTACAAATTACAGATAATGAAGCAGCATGCCCATAATGAGCCAATGCATAGATGACAGTTGTGACAAAAATATATGACCAATGAGTATCATTTTGTACCTTCCTTGGAAAAAAAAAATGAACAAACAAAGACACTGCACTGAGCACTGCATTTACTTATCTGGAACGCTGGTCACACTAAACCTAGGCCCAAAATATGTTCACAGTGCAGCCATGTTTGGTATAAATTAAAAGTATACATCCTTTAACATTCCTCAGCAAAACTGTATGTTTGACATATAGGATTAGACTTATTAATGTCAATGCCATACTTAAAGTTGGTTTTCTTAAAAAACATAACAAATATAAAACTAAAACTACAAGTAAACATTTCATTTTAAAAAGTGTAATATAGGATAATGTCAACATAACTACATTCTAGCATATCAGAGAAAAATCTTGCACGTTTTCTAGATATTAACCAGATAGCTCCATGTGCCCATGGCAGTTTTACAAGTGGAGCTTAAAGCGGTATTAATTCCAAAAGCAAACCTTTAATATATTGCAGCTTATCAATACTTG
The DNA here is from genome assembly GCA_037952925.1 of Lithobates clamitans. Taxonomy (NCBI): domain Eukaryota; kingdom Metazoa; phylum Chordata; class Amphibia; order Anura; family Ranidae; genus Lithobates; species Lithobates clamitans. Next base: position 3,081,754 of record JBBGZY010001017.1, on the reverse strand, counting down.
TACTAAATGTGGCTACGGCATTCATTTTTTTTGTGTATGGCTTTTTCCCTTTTTTTTTCACCTAGTAATACAGCTAGTAACACACTTCCTGTATTAGGTGGTTTCCACAATGGATGGAAGAGCAATGTAGACACCTTTGGACTGCAGCATTGTCAATCTGGGGAGAGGGTAGTGTTAACACACGATCAGACTTTTTGACAACAAACATGCAAATTAGCTGTTTTGGAGCAACATCCGACCGTGTGTACGCTCCATCGGACTTTTGTTGGCTGTGCGAACGGACAAACTTTCCAGCAACAAAAGTCCAATGGAGCAAAGTCCGATCCTGTGTACACAAAGCCATTGGACTTTAGTACAAACTACAGTACGCAGCCGCAAGAATGTTTCCAGCGCGATCCGATCGCGCTGGTTCTCAGCGGCAGGGTGCTGTAAATCTCGCGCTAGCTGCAATAGGAAAAACACATTTTTCTACTGCAGCGGGCGCGAGAGGGAATTCCCCTCTGGGGGAATACCAATCCCTTCGGTCTGGTATGGATTTTAAGGAAAAACCCCCTACACCGAAAAAACGGCGTGGGGGTCCCCCCCCAAATCCATACTATGGATTTGGGGGTATGGATTTGGGAGGGACCCCCGCGCCGTTTTTTCGGCGTAGGGGGTTCCCCTTAATACCCATACCAGACCTAAGGGCCTGGTATGCCCCTGGAGGGGAACCCATGCCGGTTTTTTATTTAAAATTTGGCGTGGAGTTCCCCCTCAAGATTCATACCAAACAGTGCCTGGCATTGGCGGGGATCCAAGTCGGATCCCCGCACCAGTGTCAACCCAGCTCGCAAGGTGTCAATCTCGCCAATAAAAGTGGCGAGATTGACACAATATCAGACAACAATACAGAAGTTGAAAAAAGGGTGGTGGTAAAGAGCTGAAAAACCACGTGATATGGTGAAAGTTGGCTGGAAAAGTCCTGTCGTCTGTATGCAAGACAAACTTTTGGGCAACGCCCTTTGTACAAAAATCCAAGGGAAAGTTTGTACAAAGTCCTATCGTGTGTATGGGGCTTTAGACTAGCAGATTTATATGGACTTGACTAACAAACTAAAGTTGCATTCCCGCTATCACTTTTTAAGTAAAGTTTGTTTTTTTTTTCCCCTTTTAGGAAAAAAGTTTTACATAAATGAATAAAAGCTGACCATTTTTAAGCACTCTTGTAAGCGTTTCAACACTCTAACTGCCACTTTTACTGGACAGCTTTGTCTGTTAAAGGAGTTAGAAAATCAACAAACTTACTGGTTGGATAAACAGGTGAAGAAAATAATGGAAGAAAAAGCTATAAATAAAAAAGAAAAGTGAAACAGCCACCACATTTAGGCTCGGTTTCCACTATGGCAACCCCAAAGTCATGCGATTTTGCTGCAATTTTACTGCAATTTTTTGCAGCGACTTGAAGCAATGCCTGTGTATTCTTGAGGTCTATGGACATCAAATCGCATCAAAGTGGAACCAAAGTAGTGCAGGGACTACTTTGAAGTCGCACAGATATGAATGGTACTTGTTGGAAATCATGGGGTACGACTTGTCATGCAACTTTTCAGTCCCAAGTCGCATGAAAAGTCGTACTAGTGGAAACCGAGCCTTAAAGTGGTTCTAAATGCAGGTGGTTTATTTTATTTTTTTTAAAATACCTTTTCCATGCAGCTCTCTTCCCCCCCCCCCCACCCCGTTCCTCCCTACACTTACCTATGGCCCAAACTCGATCCAGTGATGTGCACAAGAGCAGGAGGCCCTCTTGGCGCTCTCCCTCCTCATTGGATTAAACAGAGCAGTGGGAACTATTGGCTTCTGCTGCTGTTAATCACAGCCAGTGAGGAGGGAGCAGGGAGCGTGGCTGAGCAATGCTGTGTGTGTCCGTAAGACATAAAGGGCTTGAGAGTTAACACGCACAAGTGCCCCCATAACACTTGGTGGGGGGCAGAAGCTAGGAGGCCCAGTGGGGGACCCAAAAAGAGGAGGATTAGGGCTGCTCTGTGCAAAACCATTTTACAGAGCAGGTAAGTAAAACATGTTTCTTATTATATTAAAAAAAACATCCAAAGCTTTACAATCACTTGAAGAACTGGTAAGCTGCAATACCTTATATTTTTATTTTTGTATTTAAACACCACTTTAAAATGATGCTCTGAAGTTTGTTTGCCGCTAACTTTGGAAAATGTTAAATAATCTACTACATATGGGGCAGCATTTGGAATCCCAGGCAACAGATGCCATGTTTGCTTAGTATTCACGCTTACTGTTTTTGCAGATGAAAATAACTGCATTAATTTTTGCAGGTTTATCGATTTCATTTTTGCCTAATCCTACATTACACATGATTTACATAAATGAACAATGCTCTTTTGCATCCAGTTCCCCATCAGACTACAACATGTTGTGTGAATACAATACAATTATGCAAAACTAGTTCAGTCTACACTACTATATAAATTTAAAAGGGAAATTGTATACTGTAGGTTAACTAGAAACACACATATGAATCTAGACAGAAAGGGAAAAAAAACATCTACCGTATATACTCGAGTATAAGTCGAATTTTTCAGTACCTTTTTTTTGTGCTGAAAGTGCCCCCCTCGACTTATACTGGAGTCAAGCACTTTTCTGCAGCAAAAAATTTCATTTTCCGAACCGAATTTGGGGCCCAGTATCTCAGGGCCGCTTAGTGTTAGGAACCCCAAATTTGGTGTGCAATCCCAGTGGACCTGGTACCAGAACATATCCGAAGCTGGAGTTCCTAGCACTAAGTGGCCCTGAGATACGGGGCCCCAAATTCGGTTCCGAAAATGTCATTCTCTGCTGCAGAAAAGTGCTTGACATTTTCTGAACCGATTTGGAGCCCTGTATCTCAGGGTCACTTAGTGCTAGGAACCCCAAATTTGGTGTGAAAACCCAGTGGACCTGGTACCATAACATATCCAAAGCTGGGGTTCCTAGCACCAAGTGACCCCGAGATATGGGGCCCCAAAATATGTTCGGAAAATGTCATTCTCTGCAGAAAAGTGCTTGACATTTTCTGAACCGATTTTTGGGGTCCTGTATCTCGGGGCCACTTGGTTCTAGAAATCCCAGCTTTGGATATTTTATGGTGCTAGTTCCACTGGGTTTGCACACCAAATTTGGGGTTCCTAGCACTAAGTGGCCCCGAGATACAGGGCCCCAAAGTCGGTCAACTGTGTCCATCTGTAGCAATGTCATTTCGGGACACTTTGGGTTCAGAGACCCCAAATTTTGGCTGCAGCTAGGGGGCATCTAGGAACCCTTAACTACCGAGTTTGAAGTTCGGGGGACCTATGGCTGCAAATGGGCACAGTGAGGCATGCAAATGGGCACAGTGAGGCTGCAAATGGGCATTGTTGACCCTCTTTTTCCACTTACAGTAGCTGTGCATTTCTCACCCTCGTCTTATACTCGGGTCAATAAGTTTTTCCCATTTTTTTGTGGTAAATTAGGGCCTCAACTTATACTCAGTACGACTTATACTCGAGTATATACGGTACTTTCATGCTCAACACCTAAATTGTCACACCATTTTTTGCCTCTGAGTGACACAGTCAATTCTGTTTCTCTTACAATAGAAACAAACACAGATGATCATTCCGTTTGCCCATAGGAGTGCATTTGCTGTACATATTCATACGTCAGCAGATGAATGAAAAAAAACGGACAGAAGGAATGCATGTGTGAAAGGGGCCCTACTTTCATCTATGAGGGATTAGCAAAAAAATTATCCATTCCTTTCACAGCAGAGATTGTAGATATTAACCTAGACACAAATCATATAACTCTTACAAAATAAGATAAACTACATTTCACATTGCAGTTGCTAAGCTCATCATTCCACAATACTAGAAACAAAATAAATCGCTTAGAATTCAAAAATAAATTACAGAAATAAATACTTTTGAACCCAAGCTAGGAAAAAAAGACTTATTAAATTCCAAATATAGTACAATCTAGATTTCTGGGAATAAATGGCTAAACTAATGAGAAGCCAATATATATGTTCAAAATGTACTGTATGTCTGAGGCAAGGTGGACAAACTATACATAATCGTTATGTTCCGTTATTCAGATAAATTTATATCATCTTCGAGAGAGAGAGAGAGAGAGAGAGAGAGAGAGAGAGAGAGAGAGAGAGAGAGAGAGAGAGAGAGAGAGAGAGAGAGAGAGAGAGAGAGAGAGAGAGAGAGAGAGAGATTGTGAAAGAAAAATAGGGTAGCGGAGAGAACAGTTGGGATATCTCATAAAATGGTGGTATAATTGTATGCCCCCCTTCCTGACCAGAGCACTTTTGCGACTCGGCACTGTGTCGCTTTAACTGATAATTGCGCGGTCGTGCAACGTTGCACCCAAACAAAATTGACAACCTTTTTTTCTCACAAAATAGAGCTTTCTTTTGGTGGTATTTGATCACCTCTGCGTTTTTTATTTTTTGTGCTATAAACAAAAAAAGAGCGACAATTTAAAAAAAAAAAAATGCATTTTTTATTACTTTTTGCTATAAGAAATATACCCTACCCAAAAAAATAAAAATAAATTTATATATATATATATATATATATATATATATATATATATATATATATATATATATATATATATATATATATATATATATATATATATATATATATATATATATATATATAATTTTTTTCCCCACAGTTTAGGCCAATATGTATTCTTCTACATATTTTTGGTAAAAAAAACAAAGAAAAAAATTTGCAATAAGCGTATATTGATTGGTTTGCACAAAAGTTATAGCGTCTAGAAAATAGGGGATAGTTTTAGGGCATTTTTATTATTAATTTTTTTTTTTTACTAGTAATGGCGGCAATCTGCGATTTTAATCAAGACTGTGACATTATGGCGGACACGTCGGACAATTTTAACACATTTTTGGGACCATTGTCATTTATACAGCGATCAGTGCTATAAAAATGCATTGATTACTGTAAAAATGTCAGTGGCAGTGAAGGGGTTAACACTAAGGGGCGATCAAGGGGTTAATGTGTTCCCTAGTGTGTGTTCTAACTGAAGGGGGGAGTGGACAGTGTAGGGGAAGCGATAAATCGCTGTTCATACTCTGTATGAACAAACGATCTGTCACTTCTCCCCTCAGAGAACTGGAAACTGTTTACACACACAGATTCCGGTTCTCTGTGTGCCCCGAGCGATCGTGGGAGCCCGGCGGTCGCCATCACTGGCAGCGGCTCCATGGGCGAGCAGGGGGCGCGTGCCCCTAGTTGACAAAATACGAACCGACGTAACATGACGGCGATTCGCGCAGTCGAGCCATGTTGCCGCAGTACAATCGGTTAAGGAAGAGAGAACACAAGTGAAGATAGAAAAGTTCAGTCAACTCATGGACCACCCCCCTCCAGCCTGTGTCTTACAACAAGAAGGTGAAGCCACCAATAATATACATCCAATATCCCAGCCCATTGTGTTTAGCTGGTTATAGTGAGCATGGCGGAGGTAGGGAGGGAGTGGGTTGTCATTTGCCACTGTGTATAGGCCCACACGTGTGACTTTATAGTCACATGGGCTGCTTAGATGCGATAGGGAGGAAATGCTCAGCATAGAATCTCCCACTGAAAACTGAGCGTGTGCAGAGTTTCCACCACAACTGCAAAATCCCCAGCTGAATCAGAGACATGAACAGAAGGTGGAGATAGCGAGCAGCAGGATCAACCATGTTTTTTGCAAAATACAGAAAACGAATCTCATAGTGAGAGTATGAACAGCATGTACTAGTAGTTTTTTATGATGTGGGTTTAGTCACACTAAGTAAATCCTTTGTAAGAATAACATGGGCATGGCCATTGCTGACCTCCTTCTGAAGAAGCTAGCTGCTTTACGAATATATATATATATATCAGTTGTACTCATAAGTTTACATACCCTGGTATTGCCCCCTTTACCATCAATGACAGCTTGAAGTCTTTTGTGGTATTTGTGGATGAGGCTCTTTATCTTCCCAGATGGAAAAAGATGCCCATTCCTCTTGGCAAAAAGCCTCCAGTTCCTGTAAATTTTTGGGCTGTCTTGCATGAGCTGCATATTTGAGATCTCCCCATATAATGATATTGAGGTCAGGAGACTAAGATGGTCACTCCAAGACCTTCACTTTATTCTGCTGTAGCCAATGACAGGTCGACTTGGCCTTGTGTTGTGAATCATTGTCATGTTGGAATGTCCAAGTACGTCCCATGAGCAGCATCCTGGCTGATGAATGCAAATGTTCCTCCAGTATATTTTGATAACAGACTGCATTCATCTTGCCATCAATTTTGACCAAATTTCCTGCTCCTTTGTAGGTCACATCCCCAAAACATCAGCGATCCACCTTTGTGTTTCACAGTAGGAATAGTGTACCTTTTCTGCATAGGCCTTGTTGACTCCTCTCCAAATGAAGAGTTTATGGTTGTGGCCAAAAAGCTCAATCTTGGTCTCATCACTCTAAATGACTTTGTACCAGAAGGTTTGAGGCTCGTCTCTGTGCTGTTTGGTGTATTGTAAGCGAGATACTTTGTGGCATTTGCATAGTAATGGCTTTCTTCCAGCGACTCGACCATACAGCCCATCTTTCTTCAAGTGCCTTCTTATTGTGCATCTTGAAACAGCCATACCACATGTTTTCAGAGAGTCCTGTATTTCACCTGAAGTTTTTTGTGGGTTTTTCTTTGCATCCCGGCAGTTGTGGCGGAAATTTTAGTTGGTCTACCTGACCGAGGTTTGGTTTAACAGAACCCCTTCTTGAGTAGAGTTTGAACACTGCTGATTTTATATTATATATATATATATATATATATTATTTATTATTATACAGGATTTATATAGCGCCAACAGTTTACGTAGCGCTTTACAACTTGAGGGTAGACAGTACAAATACAATACACTTTAATACAGTAGGAATCAGAGGGCACTGCTCCTTAGAGCTTACAATCTAAGAGGGAAGGTCAAAAGATACAAGAGGTAATAACTGTGGGTGATGTGCTGATTGAGAAGATAAATGTACAGTTGTTAGGTGGGGGCCGGATAGGCTTCTCTGAAGAGATGAGTTTTCAGGGATCGTCTGAAAGTGGATAGAGTAGGAGAAAATCGGACAGATTGGGGTAGAGCATTCCAGAGGATGGGGGAGGCTCTGGAGAAGTCCTGAAGGCGAGCATGGGATGAGGTGACAAGGGAGTTTGAGAGCAGGAGGTCTTGGGAGGAGCGAAGAGAACGATTAGGTTGGTATTTTGTGACTAGGTTAGAGATGTAGCTGGGGGCCAGGTTGTGGATGGCTTTGTAAGTTATAGTTAGTATCTTGAATTTAATTTGGTGACTGAGTGGCAGCCAATGGAGGGATTGGCAGAGGGGTGTAGCAGACGCTGAGCGGTTTGTGTGGTGGATGAGCCTGGCAGCAGCGTTCATGATGGACTGAAGTGGGGATAGCCTATTTAGAGGTAAACCAATGAGGAGGGAGTTGCAGTAGTCGAGGCGGGAGATAACCAGGGAGTGGATTAGAAGCTTTGTGGTGACATTGGTTAGGAAGGGGCGTATCTTGGAGATGTTGCGGAGATTGAGGCGGCAGGCTTTGGATAGTGATAGAATGTGGGGTCGAAAGGTTAGTTCAGAGTCCAGGATTACACCTAGGACCCTGGCGTGGGGAGATGGGTTGATAGTTGAGCCGTTGATATTGACAGGGGAAGTGGCACCTGAGGGAGGAAATATCATGAGCTCGGTTTTGGATAGGTTGAGTTTGAGGAAGTGATGCGACATCCAGGCTGATATGTCTGCTAGTAAGTTGGTAATGCGTGAGGAGACAGATGGAGAGAGCTGGGGGGTGGAGAGATAGATTTGGGTGTCATCAGCGTAGAGATGATATTGAAAGCCATGGGAGGCAATCAACTGACCCAAGGAGGTGGTGTAGATTGAGAAAAGGAGAGGTCCAAGAACAGAACCTTGGGGGACCCCAACGGAAAAAGGAAGAGGAGAGGAGGAAGTAGAGTTGTAAGTGACACTGAAGGAGCGGTGTGAAAGGTAGGATGAGAACCAGCGAAGAGTACAGTTACGGAGACCAAAGGAGTGGAGTTTTTTGAGGAGGAGGGGGTGGTCCACTGTGTCAAAGGCAGCAGAGAGATCTAGGAGAAGTAGTACAGAATAGTGTCCATTGGCTTTAGCCATTGGTAGGTCATTTGAGAGTTTAAGGAGAGCAGTTTCCGTGGAGTGTTGAGGGCGAAAACTGGACTGGAGGGGATCTAGAAGTTTATTCATGGTCAGATGGTCTCTTAGTCGGTTGTAGACCAGTCTTTCAAGAAGTTTGGAGGAGAAGGAGAGTAAGGAGATTGGACGTAAGTTGTTGAGATTGGTGGGATCCAGTGAGGGCTTTTTTAGAATTGGGATGACTAGCGCATGTTTTAGAGAGTTTGGGAAGATGCCACAGGAGAGGGAGAGGTTGAAAATGTGAGTTAGAGAGTGTAGAATCGAGTCAGAGGGTGAGCGTAGCATTTGCGAGGGAACAGGATCCAGGGGGCAAGTGGTAAGATGGGTGCTAGATAAAAGTTTAGCAACCTCAGTAATAGTAACAGGGTTGAATGAGGGAAGTAATGATTGTATCTGTGGACATGGGGTGTTGCATGGGGGAGGTTTTTGCCCATTGGTGATCTCCTCATGAATTGTATCAATCTTAGTTTTGAAGTGATTGGCAATCTCCTGGGCAGTGAGTGAGTTGGTGGGTGGAGGCAGTGGAGGACAGAGTAGAGTATTGAAGGTAGAGAAGAGTTGACGTGGACTGGATGAGAAGGTGTTAATGAGTGTGATAAAGTAGGTCTGTTTGGCAGTGTGAAGGCAGGAGTAGTATTTTAGGAGGGCAGATTTATATTGTGTGAAGTCTTCCTGGGTCTTAGTCTTATGCCACAGGTGCTCAAGAGCGCGGCTACGTTTTCTGAGACTTCTGGTGTCATCTGTTTGCCAGGGTTGTAGCAGTCGGGGCCTAATTCTGCGTGTAGTGAGGGGGGGCAAGCTTGTCTAGGGAGGAAGACAGTGAGCTGTTGTAGATGAAAGTAGCTTGGTTGGGGCAGGACAGAGGTGAGATTTTGTCATAGAGGTGATCAGTAGCAGAGTAGAGAAGAGAAGGGTTGAGGTGGCGAAGGTTTCTACGGGTAACCGTTAGGCGGTTGGAGGGAGAAGAGGTGGAAGAAGGAGAGAGCAAAACTAATAAGGTGGTGATCAGAAAGTGGGAGTGGATTGTTGGAAAGGTTGCACGGAGTGCACAGATAGGAGAAGGCAAGGTCAAGGGTGTTGCCGTTGGAGTGGGTAGGAGCCTGTAGGAGCCTGTATCCATTGCTTCAGGTCAAGCGATGAGGTGAGACTGAGAAGTTTAGAAGTAATAGTAGTGTTAGTGTTATCAGGGATGTTGAAGTCCCCAAGAATGATTGTGGGGATTTCAGCAGAGAGAAAGTAGGGTAGCCAGGCAGAGAAGTCATCAAGAAAGGCTGATACTGGTCCAGGGGTCCAGGGGGCCGGTAGATGACAGCAATTCTTAGAGAAATGGGAGAGAATAGATGAATGCAATGTGCCTCAAAAGAGGAGAGTGTCAGAGAGGGAGGTGGGTGAAGTACCTGGTAGGTGCTGCATGGGGCTAGAAGGATTCCCACTCCACCTCCCTTCCGTGCACTTGGTCTGGGGGAGTGAGTCCAGAGAAGGCCCCCATGGGAGAGGGAAGCAGGAGAAATAGTGTTCGATTCATGAAGCCAGGTTTCAGTAATGGCAGGTAGGTTAAAGGAATTTGTGATAAAGAGGTCGTGAAGGGCGGTGAGTTTGTTGCAGACAGAACGTGCATTCCACAGGGCACAGGAAAAGGGGGGGCTGGTTTTGGAAAGAGGAATAGAGACCAAGTTCTGTGGGTTGCGGCTCCTGCCAGAGGGTGTAGGGGGATGGGAGCGATGGGCAAAGACAGATGATGGTGGCCCAGGGTTTGGGGATATGTCACCAGAGATTAGGAGAAGCAGGAGGGTGTGTGTGTATATATTATATATATATATATATATATATATATATATATATATATATATATATACATATATATACATATATATACACATATATACACATATATACACATACACAAATTTTTTATAAGTGATCACATGACCTCTATTCTCAGTTTCATAGGGGCCTAGAGAATTGGTGGGGGCGACTTCTTGACTTCTTGTGATGGGAGGTGTGGCAGAAGCAGCTTGGACAGAGCACAGATACCAGTCCAGAGTAAAATGATGAGACAAATACACTGAGAGCAACTGGGAAGGAGGGGCTTGTAAGAAGATGGCAGAGAAACAGGGGGTACACTGACCTTCCCATTAAAAAGGGTTGTGCCAGCAGAAGTCTGCCCACTGGAGTATTCAGATTACTTTATTAACCCCAAAGGGTAATCATTAAGATACAGTTACATTCAACGAAGACCACAATAACGAACGGAACAAGACACAATAAATTTAGCAACAGCAGCAATAAGTACCAAAAAAATATTTAAAAACTATACCCCCCAAAAAAAATAAAAAAAATCCATACTATTAAAACACAACATAGAAGAAATAATAGAAAATCAAACTACCAAAATGCAAATAACGTATCACTTTCTCTAGCATTACCCAAAATAATTAACCTAATACCAACGTACTATAAAAATTACATAAACCAGATTAAATCCTCACATACAGCACTCACAGAGAAAACAAAACATATATACATATATATTATATATATATATATATATATATATATATATATATATATATATATATATATATATATATATCCACAGGCAAAAAAATACCTGTGTCACTCTGTGGTGCATCGTGGTTGTAACAATCTGTCACTGATGGTACTCCGCAGACTGACCAGCGTATTGTGGAGTGGGTGGGAGGAGTTGTCCAAGATTGAGCATACCTTGTTCCAACTCCAATTCAACAACATCACTGGCCTTGCGAATCAGTTTGTGGAGTCTGTTGGTGTAGGCCATCCTAAGCCTGCTTCCCCAGCATGCCACTGCATACAGGAGAGCACTGGCCACCAGAGACTCATAAAACATTTTCAGCATTGTCCTACGGATGTTAAAAGACCACAAAAAAAAAAAAGAAAAAAAAAAAAGAAGAATAGTACAAGCAGGCTTTGCTTCTAAGTAGAATGCAAAGAAGCAAACTGACCATGCCAGGATGCTTCCATGCATGGCCTGGTCAGTTTGTAACAAGAAAGCAGGGGGACTGGCAAATCACCAGGTATTTCACAGAAAGGAAGCAATCCATAGAAAACATGGTAGCACAGACACATCAAAAATATGAAATGTGGGGGTAACATACACTTTAATGCTTTCCAAGTCACTAACTTGAAACAAAGCTGATCAGGATGGCAGCCAGGAAATTAGAATTTTCTAACTAATTGGAGGACATCTGTAAAAAGTTTCCGCTATAATTGAATTGCATCAGTCGCTGTACCTGTGAACCTAGAATTTGATACTTGGTGAGATTGCCGTATATACATCTCCCTATGGAAACATAGGCTCTGGCTTGGTATTGAGCCACAAATGAGATAGACCTCCCATAAAAGATGGTCCACACCAGCTGGTAAGCAGGCATTTCTTACGGTGGAGGTGTCACTTTATCTGCGGTGTGGGACGGTGTCATTTTCACTAAAAGGACTTTTCGTTCTTTGGACCTTTTAATCATTTGCACTGTTGGAGCAATATTTAAATTTTGAATATCCAATATTTCAAATTGGGACTTTATTTTCACAGATTTTCACTACTTGCCTGTTTTTTATATTATGTTATTTAATTTTTAATTTGTGATAGAGCGCAACTTTACTTAGAACGGTTTCTTGTAGTTGGCCACCAGATTTGCACACATCTCAAGAGGGATTTTGTCCCACTCCTCTTTGCAGATCCTCTCCAAGTTAAGGTTTTGAGCCTGGCGTTTGGTAACTCGAACCTTCAGCTCCCGCCACATATATTCTATGGGATTAAGGTCTGGAGACTGTCGAGGCCACTCCAGGACCTTAATGTGCTTCTTCTTGAGCCACTCCTTTGTTGCCTTGGCTGTGTTTTTTTGTCATGCTGGAATACCCATCCATGACCCATTTTCAATGCCCTGGCTGAGGGAAGGAGGTTCTCACACAAGATTTGATGGTACATGGCCCGCCCATTGTCCCTTTGGTGCGGTGAAGTTGCCCTGTCCCCTTAGCAGATAAACACGCCCAAAGCATAATGTTTCCACCTCCATGTTTGACGGTGGGGATGGTGTTCTTGGGGTCATAGGCAGCACTCCTCCTCTTCCAAACACGGCGAGTTGAGTTGATGCCAAAGAGTTAGATTTTGGTGTTATCTGACCACAACACTTTCACCCAGTTCTCCTCTGAGTCATTCAGATGTTCATTAGCAAACTTCAGTCAGGCCTGTACATGCGCTTTCTTGAGCAGATGGGTACCTTGCGGGCGCTGCAGTCCTTCATGGCGTAGTGTTTTAGCAATTGTTTTCTTGGTGACTATGGTCCCAGCTGCCTTAAGATCATTGAGAAGATACTCCCGTGTAGTTCTGGGCCCATTCCCCATCCTTCTCATGATCATTGAAACTCCACGAGGTGAGATCTTGCATGGAGCCCCAGACTGAGGGAGATTGACAGTTATTTTGTGTTTCTTCCATTTGCGAATAATCACCCTCTAACCAAGCTGCTTGGCGATGGTCTTGTAGCCCATTCCAGCCTTGTGTAGTTCTACAATCTTTTCCCTGACATCCTTGGACAGCTCTTTGGTCTTGGCCATGGTGGAGAGATTGGAATCTGATTGATTGCTTCTGTGGACAGGTGTCATTTATACAGGTAATAAGCTGAGATTAGGAGCACTCCCTTTAAGAGAGGGTTCCTAATCTCAGCTCGTTACCTGTATTGAAGACACCTGGAAGCCAGAAATCTTTCTGATTGATAAGGGATCAAATACTTATTTCACTCATTAAAATACAAATCAATTTATAACTTTTTTGAAATGTGTTTTTCTGGATATTTTTGTTGTTATTCTGTCTCTCACTGTTAAAATAAACCTACCATTAAAATTATAGACTGGCAATTTCTTTTTGATACAACCTAAACACAAAACAAACACAACTTCTATAACTCCTGCTATCTGCAACTAGGACCCCGATCCAGAATCCCAAGGTATCCCTTGTGTAAATGCTGACTTGACAGAAAATGTGGATATAACAGAGGAACTCGGAATCATAAATTTGTCAAATCATAAACTCTCTACACCAGAAACAACAGTTCTCTCCAAAGGCCTCACATTCTGCCCAACCACCAAATTGGATAATTTACAGGTATGGTCAGATATGGAGGAATTCTTTAGGTGACTAAGGCTCAAAGAATATTTTCACAGTAATGAAAGGAATCCTAGGACAATAGGAGGTGACAAAAAGAAAAAGAACAGCAACTTCACACCTCCACAAGGACGCAACCCCAAACTGGATATCTATATTGACAGCTTCAGGCTGCGAGTCACATCCCTGATATCCACCCAGCAAAAGAAAATATACAACCTTTGACCACTGGAGCAAAAAGCTGTACATGACCTGCGCAATAATCAGGCCATAACCATCAAACCAGCAGATAAAGGGGGAGCAGTCGTTGTGATGGATACAGACAAATATATACAAGAGGGCCAGAGGCAGCTGGCAAATACTACTTACTACAAAAAACTGGATTATGATCCGACCCAGGATTTTACTAATTAAAAGGTCTCATTGCGACAATACCAAGCCACCTACATTCAGAACTCATCAATGCGATAATCCAGAAATTGGAGACTTCTACATGCTGTCCAAGATTTACAAGCCAGGAAATCCAGACAGACCCATTATAACAGGTATGAATACACTTACCAAACATATCTCAGGCCTTGTAGAAAACATGTTAAAACCTTTAGTCATGAACACTGCGAGTTTCCTGCAAGACACCACTGATTTTCTCAACATGCTTAACAATATACAACAATTATCACCAAATACACTTATAGTCATTATGGATGTAGAATCTCTGTACAGTAACATCCCTCACAAGGATGGGTTGGCGGCATGTCACAGATTCTTATCATCCTCACCAAACCACAAATACACTGCTGAGGATGTGACACAGCTCATCAAATTCATTCTTACACACAACTACTTCACTTTCAATAATTTCAATAATCTATCTCCAGTGTATGGGTACTGCTATGGGAAGCAAAATGGCACCCCAATATGCAAACTTATTTATGGCTGACCTGGAGGACACATTCCTGAACAGTATACAACAAAAGCCATACAGATATTATTGCTATATTGATGATATCTTCATGATATGGACTTAAGGTAAAGAAAATCTAAACCAATTCTTCTCATTGATCAACAATTTTCGCCCATCTATCAAACTAAAAATAGATTATTCAAACACACTTCAACTTCCTAGACACTACAGTATACATCAGGGATGACAAGCTTCACACGTCGATATACAGAAAACCGACTGACCGAAGCAGCTATCTTCACAGTTCCAGTTTTCACCCGAGCACACTAAATGAGCCATCATACACAGCCAGGCCATCAGATACCACCAAATTTGTTCAGACTCAGAAGACAGAGATAAACATCTCAGAACACTGGCAGACTCCTTCCATAAGAAAGGTTACAAAGACAAAATCATCAACAGCATAAACACAGCCTTGAAAACCCGAAGAGAAAATCTCCTCCAATACACAGAGAAAAAAAACAAATAACCGAGTACCTCTAGTCACCACATAGAACCCAGCACTTGAAGGGATCAAAAAGATAATCAAAGATTTACAACCCATTATAACAGAGCAAAATATAAAGGGAAGCACTCCTATTGCCACATCTGTAAGGTTAAATTGTCAAAATAAAAAGAGAGGAGTTCAAAAGGGAGCCCCTGGTCGGACTTTAAGGCACAGCAAACCAAAGGGATCGTATTCAAAGTAACAATATAATAATCTTTATTAAATACATATGCAAAAAATGACAAGGACATTGACAAAGAATAAAAATTATCTATATAAAGATATACATGATGTGAGCTCCGATGCGTCTACGCGTTTCGTAATAAAACTTCCTCAGGACACATTCAGGTTTCAATTAGTGCAGAGAAAAGGAGAAAGGTCTCACTATCTAAAGATAAAAACAGAAGCGTAAATACATATAAACACATAATACCGTAAAGCAACATATGAGGAGGCTCAATGACGTTTGTACAGACAAGCGAATACTGTGCAAGTCCTCAACATTACCTTGCAGAGAAGCTTCCATAGGCTCTAATAATTATAAAAATTTATAATGTATGTCTTAACTGTGGTTGCAGGAGACTTGTCATAGGGATAAGTTGGGCAAAACAAAAGAGGGCCCCTCCAAAAGGAGATGACAAAAATCACAACTGCCACATCGAAACAGGCCAAGTGGTTCATGTTGTTGTTTGTCCCGAGATTTGTAGTAATGGCTTTGTACAAGATAGTCCCTAATGGATCTGGGACGTCTATAAGTAATTTCAGAACGTGGCCCTAGATATTTGGAGAGTGTAGGATCCGCCAAGAGGATATGCCAATGCTTGCCGAGAATAGAGCGTATAGTCTGGTGTTGATCAGAGAAAGTAGTAATGAAGATTACTACATCGGATTTATTATGTTTGGAGTTTGAGAATAGGATCTCATGTCTCGAGCGGCCACAAGTTTGTTGTAAGCCTGTTTTAAGCAAGTTTTAGTGTATCCCCTGGCCAATAAACATTTGTATAATAGGATAGAAGAAAATGACGCCGATCCTGCACAGACTGCCGAAATTGAATCCGATCATACCATTGGCCAACAGGCACAGACCAAACGTTATCAGCAAGAGCTTATTATTATTATTTTATTATTATTCAGGATTTATATAGCGCCAACAGTTTACACAGCGCTTTACAATATAAAAGGGAGACAATACAGTTATAATACAATACAATAGGATTAAGAGGGCCCTGCTCAGAAGAGCTTACAATCTAATAGGGTGGGGCAGGTGGTACAAAAGGTTGTAACTGTGGGGAATGAGCTGGTGGAAGTGGTAGGAGATTAGTTGGAGACGTGATAGGCTTTCCTGAAGAGATGAGTTTTCAGGGATTGCCTGAAGGTAGCAAGAGTAGAGATAGCCGGATAGATGGAGGTAGCGAGTTCCAGAGGATGGGAGAGGCTCTGGAGAAATCCCGGAGACGAGCATGGGAGGAGGAGATGAGAGAGCTTGAAAGCAGGAGGTCTTGAGAAGAGCGGAGAGGTCGATTTGGGTGATATTTGGAGACAAGATTAGTGATGTAGCTTGGGGCAGAGTTGTTAATGGCTTTGTATGTTGTGGTTAGAATTTTGAATTTAATTCGCTGGGCGATTGGGAGCCAGTGTAGGGATTGAAGTAGAGGGTTGGCAGCCACTGAGCAGTTTGTAAGGTGGATAAGTCTGGCAGCAGCATTCATGATAGACTGAAGAGGGCATAGCCTATGGAGAGGTAAGCCAATGAGAAGGGAGTTGCAATAGTCGCTTATAGCAATAGCTTACCATGTTGAGTAATGCTATTAAACAAAAATCCACTAATTTTCCATCATTACGCACTAATTCTAATGTTTGGACGTTCTTGACGCAAACAACCAAGGAAATTGAATGTTAGGTTTCTAGAAAATTGGGTAGCCACAATCTAATTCAGGCCCATAGAAACGCACCTATTGGACTGAGCAAAAATTCTCATTTGGTGATCAAGCCCTCTGACAAGGGCAGAAATGTAGTTCTGTTGGATGAACTCCAATACAGAAACATATGCTGGGATATACTCAAAAATAGACAATGCTATAAACCAATCTCAACCAGTAATATTGCCAAATGTAATCTTGAATGTGAACAAATCATACACTCGGCCCACGCGGACGGCTTGATCACCAAAGAGATTCTTGAGGGCATACAGGTCCCACACCCTAGGATTCCAACCTTTTATGCGCTCCCAAAAACGCATAAAAGCCTTCGAAATCCACCTGGATGACCTATTGTCTCTGGTGTGGGCTCAATTACTGAACGGGCTAGCAAACTTGTGGATGAATATCTTCGCCCTCATGTTATCGCATTGCCCTCATACATCTAGGATACCACTGATCTTTTAAAAAACCTGGACGGTTTAATAGTGCCGAAGGGCTGCCTCCTTATCGCTATTGACATTGAGGCACTCTATTCCACACAATCTAGGTATTGAGCCCGTATCCATACATAAATTCTCTGGCATGAATCAGTTCATATTACAACTTGGGCACATGTTGCGCCCCCTCTTATGCCAATTTGTACCTGGGGGGGTGGGAATGAGACCTTTTTTCTAATGAGGATCATACTAACCTTTTTTCCCACATTCTTTTGTGGCATCTTTTTATAGACGATGTCCTCATGATATGGGGTGGGTCTTCTGCCTTACTTGAATGTTTTATGCTGAGGCTGATGGCACTATTGCTACTTCGCTTTATCATAAACCCACCGCGGGTAATATGATATTGCATGCCTCTAGTGCACATCCTAATGCACTTATTCGCAGTATTCCCTTTGGCCAATATCTACGCTTCAGGAGGAATTGTTCCAATGACGAAGATTTTAAACATGAGGCTGACCTATTATACAAACGTTTATTGGCCAGGGGATACACTAAAACTTGCTTAAAAAAGGCTTACAACAAAGCTTGTGGCCGCTCCAGACATGCGATCCTATTCTCAGATTCCAAACATAATAAATCCGATGTAGTAATATTCATTACTACTTTCTCTGATCAACACCAGACTATACGCTCTATTCTCAGCAAGCATTGGCATATCCTCTTGACGGGTCCTACACTCTCCAAATATCTAGGGCCATGTCCTGAAATTACTTATAGATGTCCCAGATCCATTAGGGACTATCTTGTACAAAGCCATTACTACAAATCTCGGGACAAACAACATGAACCTCTTGGCCTGTTTCAATGTGGCAGTTGTGATTTTTGTCATCTCCTTTTGGAGGGGCCCTCTTGTTTTGCCCAACGGTCAGACACATTTTTTGCAACATCATGTTACTTGCCTAACTAAAGGAGTTATCTATATTATTTTGTGCCGATGTGGGGCATTCTACATCGGCAAAACAATTAGACCATTATGGAAAAGAGTGAAGGATCATGTATATTATGCTACCAATGGCATACTTAACAAAGCCATTGGTTACCATGTGGCATTCAAGCACAATTATGATCCTCACACATTCAAGATTGCCGTCCTTGACTGCATATATGACGACTCAAGAGGCAGTAACTTTGATCAAAGAGTACTCCAGAGGGAGACCCAATGGGTGTACAACCTACAGGCTACCTCATACCCTGGTCTTAATGACATGCTCAGCTTTAAACCAATTTTGTAAATATATTCCATTCATATCTCCTATAGTGTGAACCTCCTCGTTTTTTTTTATTATATCACTGATATATATACACACACACACACACAATAGTTGTTTGCATTACTATATGCTGTATGGAAATAATCATTTGTATCCATAAGCAAACCAATTACTATAATTTAGAAAAATCCTTGTTGTATCGATCAATAAATTCATGTAATGGACCTTACACTGTTTTTATTTTATGTTATACTGTACTCCAACATGTTGACTCATGACCTGCGACAGATCTTCCCACTGTGTCTATAATTGGCTGTTATAGTTTTGTGTCATATGTGACCGATGCATAGAATGGGGTTTTTTTGTGTGTGTGTTTCCTTGACTGTATTTTCTGTGCTGCGGCGAACTTCCGGTGGCCGGATGGATGTGCTGTATTGTTCCCTGCCGCGCTTATGACATGATACATCTGACTGTCTGGTGTTTTGATGCACCTTGTGCTGCTGTTGTTTCTATGCTGCGGCGGACTTCCGGTGCCCCCATTTCCATTGCGCTTTTGCGTCCGCTGCCTCGCCTCCTCCCTTTCTATGTATTGTTGGGGGACGGGATGTGGGGTTGCGCCTGGTTTGTTCCGGCGCCGATATGAGCGGTGGTTTCACCCCTCTCTGGTCTTGCGTGCCCACCCTGGATAATGTGGCCCATCTCGCCCCCTTCTCTCGCGGGATTTCACGTATTTCATGGATACGTATCAGCTGTTTCTCGGCACACTGATTTTGGCACCAACAGCGGACAATGTGTCCTCCATTATTTGGCGCCAAAATAGGCTATTTAGCATTTGCTCACTGACCTCAAACTTAGGAGCGTCGTTGCTTTCTTCAGGGAATCCATGCCTAATTTAACTGAAAGTATGTACCTTGCTCTCACTATGTCCTTTTGCTAAAATTTGTTTTTGGGAACATACATGGACCACCATAGGGTCCACCCTTGTTTTCTCTTATATTTATCTTTTATATTTATTTTTATTTCTGTAGGCTCTATTAGTGTATTTTTACACCTCCACGTGGATCACTAAATGAGCATGATATACGGGCCTTCTCTAGCCCTGTCTTGGTTTGTGGAGCTTTCTTGTAATATGGACACTCATCCTTGTGATCTATTGGCAACTTTTGGATCTCCCTTGTTGGGAATAAACCCATAGCTAGGACATACTGGACAACAGGTGCATATACCATGCCGTCCATCTGCATTGTGACTTTCTTGCATTACTCCATTGTTTCTTTCTAATTTCATTTTATTCACATTCTTTTTTTTTTTTTCTTTTCAGCTGACGGTTACTTATCCCTATGACAAGTCTCCTGCACCCACAGCGAAGACATACATTATACATTTTTATAATTATTAGAGCCTATGGAAGCTTCTCTGCAAGGTAATGTTGCGGACTTACACAGTATTCGCTTGTCTTTACAAACGTCATTGAGCCTCATATGTTGCTTAACGATAATATGTGTTTATATGTATTTACGCTTCTGTTTTTATCTTTAGATAGTGAGACCTTTCTCCTTTTCTCTGTAATTGAAACCTGAATGTGTCCTGAGGAAGTTTTATTACGAAACGCGTAGACGCATCGGGGCTCACATCATGTATATCTTTATATAGATGATTTTTATTCTTTGTCAATGTTCTTGTCATTTTTTGTATATGTAAAGTTTATTACATTGCTACTTTGAATACGATCCCTTTGGTTTGCTGTGCCTTAAAGTCCGACCAGGGGCTCTCTTTTGAACCCCTCTCTTTTTTTTGACCATTATAACAGAGGATGAAACTCTGAAAGGAATATTCCAACAACCCCCATTATTGGCTTTCAGACAACAACCAATCCTTAGACACAAACTAATCAGCAGGAAACTTCACTCTGATTATGAAGTCACAAATAATGGAAGCAAACCCTGCAATAAAAAACGCTGCAAACTATGCAACCAGATCAATCTATCCAAAAGTGTCACACACACAAATGGGACCTTCAATATCATGGGATATTACAACTGTACCTTCAGTAATTTTGTGTACCTCATCCAATGCAAAAGGTGCAGCAAATGATCTTATGTTGGTGAAACAGGACAGAAGTTGCAAGCGAAGACGAATTTGCACAGACATACCATCAAGGAACATAAAGAAGACAGTTTATGCACATCTGTGGGACATCACTTCTCATAACCAGGCCACACTATAGAAGACCTCAATGTTTTAGTTCTTAAAAAGGGAATTTCAGAACTATCCAGGAAAGGAAAACATTTGAACTAAGAATTATAATTATTTTTGGACACAAAAAATAATGGCCTGAATTTAGATATTGGTTTCCTTACCCATTATACTAAAGTTTTACGACCCCCCCTCTCTGACTATCACCCCCCCCCCCCCACATTCTATAGCTCTCCCTCTGTCTTATCTCACTAACTCTGATGCTATCTTTATCACCATTGATTTGTATGCGTTTGTATTTCTCTTTTTTTTCCTCTCTCCTTTCCCTCAGAGATGTGTTTTTTTAAACAATCTGCTTAAAAATTTGTGAATCAGTACTGCTTGAACCTTGAAGAAGGGGACCCCGAAAGCTTGTCCAGAAAAATTGTATGTTAGTGCAAATAAAAAAAGTATCACAGACAGTACTCAATTTTCTCTGTCACAATTGCACTAATACGGCTACAATCACATCAAGTTTGTCAGTGGGCAAACGTATAAAATCAGCAGAGGATCAAATACTTTTTTCCCCTCACTGTATATAGGTAACAAATTAATCTTTACAAAAGGTCATGTTTTTAAACTTTTAAAATGGTACTTAGTGTAATCTTTTAAAGGCCCCTTCTATTACATTATCATGCACAATTAGCTATAATACACAATAGTGCTGAGTCATGCTTAAGAAAACATGTTCTAGCTTATAGGCACCCCCACACAAGTCATCAGACAGCTACATTTTGAACATCGGCATGTTTAAATTACTCAACTGAATGCTCAAAGGTTACAATATAATACAGTATTTCACCACAAAAACCTTTCATGTGTTATACTGCATTTTTACTTATATATTGAAAAAATACCTTAAAGAACAAAGTTAAATCAGTATATAAAGTTGTAATACAGAATGTTCAGAAAGACCTCAAATCAAAGATTCAGAATGATTCCCAGTTGTTGCATTTGCCATTAACCACTTGAGCCCCGGACCATTATGCTGCCTAAGGACCAGAGGTCTTTTTCCAATTTGGCACTGCGTCGCTTTAACTGCTAATTGCGCGGTCATGCAATGCTGTACCCAAACGAAATTTGCGTCCTTTTCTTCCCACAAATAGAGCTTTCTTTTGATGGTATTTGATCACCTCTGCGGTTTTTATTTTTTGCGCTATAAACGGAAAAAGACCGAAAATTTTGAAAAAAAATGATATTTTCTACTTTTTGTTATAAAAAAAATCCAATAAACTAAATTTTAGTCATACATTTAGGCCAAAATGTATTCGGCCACATGTCTTTGGTAAAAAAAATGTCAATAAGCGTATATTTATTGGTTTGCGCAAAAGTTATAGCGTCTACAAACTAGGGTACATTTTCTGGAATTTACACAGCTTTTAGTTTATGACTGCCTATGTCATTTCTTGAGGTGCTAAAATGGCAGGGCAGTACAAAACCCCCCCAAATGACCCCATTTTGGAAAGTAGACACCCCAAGGAAATTGCTGAGAGGCATGTTGAACCCATTGAATATTTATTTTTTTTGTCCCAAGTGATTGAAAAATGACAAAAAAAAAAAAAAAAAAAAATATTTACAAAAAGTCGTCACTAAATGATATATTGCTCACACAGGCCATGGGCCTATGTGGAATTGCACCCCAAAATACATTTAGCTGCTTCTCCTGAGTACGGGGATACCACATGTGTGGGACTTTTTGGGAGCCTAGCCGCGTACGGGGCCCCGAAAACCAAGCACCGCCTTCAGGATTTCTAAGGGTGTAAATTTTTGCTTTCACTCTTCACTGCCTATCACAGTTTCGGAGGCCATGGAATGCCCAGGTGGCACAAAACCCCCCAAAATGACCCCATTTTGGAAAGTAGACACCCCAAGCTATTTGCTGAGAGGCATATTGAGTCCATGGAATATTTTATATTTTGACACAAGTTGCGGGAAAGTGACACTTTTTATTTATTTTTTTTTTTTTTTTCATAAAGTTGTCACTAAATGATATATTGCTCACACAGGCCATGGGCATATGTGGAATTGCACCCCAAAATACATTTAGCTGCTTCTCCTGAGTATGGGGATACCACATGTGTGGGACTTTTTGGGAGCCTAGCTGCGTACGGGACCCCGAAAACCAATCACTGCCTTCAGGATTTCTAAGGGTGAAAATTTTTGATTTCACTCTTTACTGCCTATCACAGTTTCGGAGGCCATGGAATGCCCAGGTGGCACAAAACCCCCCCAAATGACCCCATTTTGGAAAGTAGACACCCCAAGCTATTTGCTGAGAGGCATGGTGAGTATTTTGCAGCTCTCATTTGTTTTTGAAAATGAAGAAAGACAAGAAAAAAAATTTTTTTTTTTCTTTTTTCAATTTTCAAAACTTTGTGACAAAAAGTGAGGTCTGCAAAATACTCACTATACCTCTCAGCAAATAGCTTGGGGTGTCTACTTTCCAAAATGGGGTCATTTGGGGGGGTTTTGTGCCACCTGGGCATTCCATGGCCTCCGAAACTGTGATAGGCAGTGAAGAGTGAAATCAAAAATTCACGCCCTTAGAAAGCCTGAAGGCGGTGCTTGGTTTTCGGGGTCCCGTACGCGGCTAGGCTCCCAAAAAGTCTCACACATGTGGTATCCCCGTACTCAGGAGAAGCAGCAGAATGTATTTTGGGGTGTAATTTCACATATTTCCATGGCATGTTTGAGCAATATATCATTTAGTGACAACTTTGTGCAAAAAAAAAAAAAAAAAAAAAAAAATTTGTCTCTTTCCCGCAACTTGTGTCGCAATATAAAATATTCCATGGACTCGACATGCCTCTCAGCAAATAGCTTGGGGTGTCTACTTTCCAAAATGGGGTCATTTGGGGGGGTTTTGAACTGTCCTGGCATTTTATGCACAACATTTAGAAGCTTATGTCACACATCACCCACTCTTCTAACCACTTGAAGACAAAGCCCTTTCTGACACTTATTGTTTACATGAAAAAGTTTTTTTTTTTTTGCAAAAAAATTACTTTGAACCCCCAAACATTATATATTTTTTTAAAGCAAATGCCCTACAGATTAAAATGGTGGGTGTTTCATTTTTTTTTTTCACACAGTAATTGCGCAGCGATTTTTCAAACGCATTTTTTGGGGAAAAAACACACTTTTTTTAATTTTAATGCACTAAAACACGCTATATTGCCCAAATGTTTGATGAAATAAAAAAGATGATCTTAGGCCGAGTACATGGATACCAAACATGACATGCTTTAAAATTGCGCACAAACGTGCAGTGGCAACAAAATAAATACATGTTTAAAAGCCTTCAAAAGCCTTTACAGGTTACCACTTTAGATTTACAGAGGAGGTCTACTGGAAAAATTACTGCACTCGATCTGGCCTTCGCGGTGATACCTCACATGCATGGTGCAATTGCTGTTTACGTTTGACGACAGACCGCCGCTTGCGTTCGCCTTAGCGCGAGAGCAGGGGGCGACAGGGGTGTTTTTTTTTTTTTTTTTTTTTTTCTTTATTATTTTTTTGCTTTTTTAATCTTACTTTTAAACTGTTCCTTTCATATTTTTTTTTTTAATCATTTTTATTGTTATCTCGGGGAATGTAAATATCCCCTATGATAGCAATAGGTAGTGACAGGTACTCTTTTTTGAAAAAATTGTGGTCTATTAGACCCTAGATTTCTCCTCTGCCCTCAAAGCATCTGACCACACCAAGATCGGTGTGATAAAATGCTTCCCCAATTTCCCAATGGCGCTATTTACATCCGGCGAAATCTAAGTCATGAAATACTCGTAGCTTCCGGTTTCTTAGGCCATAGAGATGTTTGGAGCCACTCTGGTCTCTGATCAGCTCTATGGTCAGCTGGCTGAATCACCGGCTGCATTCTCAGGTTCCCTGTTGAGACAGGAGATCCAGAGAAAAACACGGAAGACGGTGGGGGGGGGGGGGGCATTCCCTCCCACGGCTTGTAAAAGCAGTCTAGAGGCTAATTAGCCGCTAGGATTGCTTTTACATGAAAGCCGACCGCTGGCTGAAAAGAATGATACCAAGATGATACCTAAACCTGCAGGCATCATTCTGGTATAACCACTCAAAGTCGTGAATGGCGTACCTGAAGACAAAAAAATGGTTAACAATGGTTAACAATAAAGCACAGTAAAGTGTAAATAATTACACACCTGAAAAACAAACATGATAAAACATAATAACAATAACAATAACAATAACAATCAATAACAATAACAATAACAATAAAACATTGCAGAACAGAATACAGTAAAAAAGAGCAGAACAATAGAGAGAGAGAATAGAGAGAGAGAGAACAATAAAACAACAACTATTTTTTTTATTTCATATTTTTTTTTTTTTTTTACACTTTTTTTGTAACTAACTTTTATAACGGTAACCGGTTCCAGGTTCGGGTCTCTCAAAATGCGATGGCATCTTGGGAGACCCTGTGAAAGTGTGCCTAGTCTGTGCAATGCTGTACCCTACGCTAATACTCAACTAGTGTATGGTAGCGTTCAAAACATTCACCAATGCAAAGACCAGGATTGTCAGGACAGGAGGGACAATAATAGCGGGTGTCACGCCTATATCTGCGCTTGCTGCAGACACGACATCTTTTTTGGGGGTGTTCGTTGGGTAGGGGTACTCGGGAGGACATAAAAATGCCTCTCATGCAGCCGACTGCATTTGGTTGGGGATGTGAATGGGGGAAGTACGGGCGCTGCAGAAGCGGTGGGTTCCCAATTAGGATTGGCGAATGCAGCAGGAAGGGCACTATGGGCACGACGGGCCTGTGTTTGTCTTTTTGGTGGCAGCGGGACACTACTTGTGCTTGCCACCTCACCAGCTTGAACTGCACTTATGGGACTCGCCACGTCACCACGTGTTACTGCAGTGCTGGTTTGACTACGACCGGGGTGTACTAGGACGCTGGTGCTTGCCAGTTCACCAAAACGCTACAAAAAAACTGTTAGCGATTGCAGGGATCAGGCCTGACTCTGCGAACGCTGCAGTTATGCGTTTAGTGCCTTGTAAGTGACAGTGATCGATCGATACTGCACTTGGGTGGGCTGGGCCGGGCCGGGCGGAGGGGCAAAACGCAGGTGCTAGCAGGTATCTGGGCTGATCCCGCTAACACTGCGTTTTTGGGAACCCTAAACTGCTGGTGACGCCAGTATAGATCTGATCGGATCAGATATTGATCCGTTCAGATACTATACCACTAAGGGAGGTGTATGCTGCGTGCGTGGGTGTTAGCGGTACTGGCGCTAATCTGACGCTGCCTGGGGCTGGTGCTTACCAGTTCACCAAAATGCTACAAAAAAAACTGTTAGCGATCGCAGGGATCAGGCCTGACTCTGTGAACGCTGCAGTTATGCGTTTAGTGTTTTGTAAGTGACAGTGATCGATCGATACTGCACTTGGGTGGGCTGGGCTGGGCCGGGCGGAGGGGCAAAACGCAGGTGCTAGCAGGTATCTGGGCTGATTCCGCTAACACTGCGTTTTTGGGAACCCTAAACTGCTGGTGACGCTAGTATAGATCTGATCGGATCAGATATTGATCCGTACAGATACTATACCACTAAGGGAGGCGTATGGTGCGTGCGTGGGTGTTAGCGGTACTGGCGCTAACCTGACGCCTGGGGCTGGTGCTTGCCAGTTCACCAAAATGCTACCAAAAAAACTGTTAGCAATCGCAGGGATCAGGCCTGACTCTGCGAACGCTGCAGTTATGCGTTTAGTGCCTTGTAAGTGACAGTGATCGATCGATACTGCACTTGGGTGGGCTGGGCTGGGCGGAGGGGCAAAACGCAGGTGCTAGCAGGTATCTGGGCTGATCCCGCTAATACTGCGTTTTTGGGAACCCTAAACTGCTGGGGACGCTAGTATAGATCTGATCGGATCAGATATTGATCCGTTCAGATACTATACCACTAAGGGAGGCGTATGCTGCGTGCGTGGGTGTTCGCGGTACTGGCGCTAATCTGACGCTGCCTGGGGCGACGCATATCACCGCCGGGCGATTAGGGGGCTAAACCTTTATTCGGTAATAAACGGCGGGTGCCCTGACACTATAAAAAATAAACGAACTAACCAGCGTCACCCGTAACGGTTATACGGTGATCAGTGGTGAAAGGGTTAACTAGGGGGCAATCAAGGGGTTAAAACATTTATTAGGTAGTATATGGGGGTCCCTGTCGCTATAAAACGCTGACGGCGAACCTAAATATTTACCTCACTAACTAGCGTCACCAGCGACACTAATACAGCGATCAGAAAAATGATCGCTTAGCGACACTGGTGACAGGGGGTGATCAAGGGGTTAAAACTTTATTAGGGGGGGTTAGGGGGGTACCCTAGACCTAAAGGGGGGTAACAGTAACTGTGCCAACACAGTAACTGTCACAAACTGACAGCTAGCAGTAATCAGGAAAAAAAAAAAAAAAAAAAAAAAAAAAACTGCTGGTGTCAGTTTGTGACAGGGGGGGGGGGGGTGATTGGGGGGGGATCGGGGGGCGATCGGGGGGGGGATCGGGGTGTTTTGTATGCCTGGCATGTTCTACTGTGTGTGTGTAGTGTTGTGCACTCACATACTTGTCGTCTCTCCTCGGGCCGGAACGGAAAATACCGACCCGAGGGGAGATGACATCACTTCCTTTGCTGCTGTTTAGCATACAGCAGCAAAGGAGCGTTTTCATTGGCCGGCGGCGATCGCGAGGGGGGGGCCACGAACGGATGGTCTCCCCCTCATCACCGATCGCCGCTGGACATAGGACGACCGCCTCGGGCACCGGGGGGGGGTCCGATCGGACCCCCCACCCGCGGAAGGCAAATCACGTACCCTGTACGTGATTTTGCCTGTCCGTGCCACTTTGCCGACGTACATCGGCGTGAGGCGGTCGTCAAGTGGTTAAAGAACTCTTAGCATTTTTTAACAGGTTATTTCCTCGCAGTAAAATAATAGAAAAAAAATATGCTTACTATTATATACTGATATGGATCAATGGATGCCATTGTGAGAGGAAGCGATTATAGGTCCAGTCCTCCAGGAAAACCACTAAGTATGAAAATAATGTGTTAGTAAAATGACATGAATAATTTTTGAAAATAAAATCAGTAAAGAATTGATCATTACAATATTTTACAGGCTTTCCATCGCTACACCAGTGGACTGGATACTCTCTTATCATTTATTTTCCATCAGAGCAGGCAGGGAATTGTAAATTTTGCAATATTATCAAGCATAGTACAGTACAACCATGTTGCAACAACATCATTTACAGTTTCCAGCAAAAGCACTGAAATTGTTCAAGTTGTTCTCTCAGCACTAAAATTGTTTAAGTTGTTGTTCTTCACGGTACATAAAGCTACAGAGGTCAGCGACAGGTTTTGAACCTTTTTTACTATGTGTTTTGAATATGTAAATTCTTGAAATTCCAGCTTAGTAAAAGTATATGTGGCTCCTAACAGTGAACCTATATAATTTTCTCTCTTTTTGTATCTGTTAAATATACAGAACATCTAAAAATGTGTTGCTATATCTGTTCATAAGTGCACAAATATACTTGTTGACCCTGCCAGAAATCTTGTGAGCCGATGCTTCTGTGCTCTCTGCCTGCACTGCACTCTTCTCCGTTACATTTTTTCCAGCCCTCTCTGGAGAACAAATTTCCTCTTCCCTATGTTATGGGGAAGAAAAGAGGAGGAGTTTTGTACTTCTGCCCTAAGGTTACAAAGCTGCTCCTCCATGGATGCAGTGAAGTGAGGATAGAAAGTTATGGCAGTATAAACAGGTGAAAAAGCCTACAACGGAAAAGTAATGCACCCTCCACATTTAGGCACTGGTAAAATATATTACATTTTTGTTGTTGGGTTTAGCTAGGCTTTAAAGTGGTTGTATAGGTAAAAGGTTTTTTTTTTGTTTTTTTGTTTTTTTTAAACTTTAAATGCTCGGGATTGAGCATGCACAAGTCCCCAATAGGAAATGGCTCCCTATTGGAAACCCAGAAGTGAGGAGGAGACAGGAGTGGCAGCAGGAGACCCCAGAAGAGGAGGTTCAGGGCTGCTCTGTACAAAACTATTGCACAGAGCAGGCAAGTATCACGTTTGTTATTTTACAATCGCTTTAGGTCTAGATTTCAGCTTGACAAAGTGAACCTCAATTTATTACATACCATACCAAACTCCTTTCTCCACGTTATCTTGTTTTTGTTCTGTTAATAAATATGTATATGCCCATTCCAGAATGGGTAAATTATGAGATATTACAAGCGATTTTGAAGAACTGTTTTACTGAGTAAGATGTGTAGTAGAGGAGTGCAGGGAGTATGATGGTGGGCCAGATGTTTAGCAGAGCACTGCAGAGGTGCAGACAGCTGGCAGTATGTGAAGGATGGAAGCATGGAGCTTATGACAGCAGGGAGATAGATATATATCTATAGATAGATATATACATACACAGGTGAGAAGTGTGAAGTGTATAATGTGGGCTGTATAAGCAGAAGAGGAGTGTGGAGGGTATGACAGTAGGCGGTATGTGAAGAGGAGTGTGGAGGGTATGGCAGTGGCCAGTGTTTTTAGGAGAGGAGTGTGCAGGGTATGATGACAGGAATGGTAGCCAATATGTGTAGGCGAAATCAGAAGAGGGTATGGGGTGGTGGGCCATGTGTGTAGCAGAGGATATAAGAAAGGGCAATATGTGCTGAAGGTATTTGCCAATCATTATGATGCTGTTAGAAAGGATTGTGGTGAAGTGATAGGGAAAAATATGGAGCAGCATTAGAAGGGACTGTTTAGTGGTGACGGATAAGATTGTAGAGCAGCAACAGTGGGGATTGTACACTTTTTGGTGGAGGCTTGAAGCAGTGATAAGTGGCAGAGCTATGTACAGTACTTGCATAAAACTTTTGTTGTAGGAAAGACAGGCATTCCTACTGGCCCCTTTTGGCCTCACTGACAAAAAACTGGAATACGCAGTAGCACAGGGGCAGGAAGCTTTTCCTCTGAACTCTAGGTGTCTGCACTAGTTTGCCCACCCCCACCCTCCCCCCTTTGCCACCCATGACAGAGTCCCCCAAATAGTAAGAATCCAAAATCTGAAGGCATTGGTCCTTGATTGAACAGATTGTATGCCGATTCATTCACTGAAAGGCCAATAAAACAGTGTTCTAACCAATTGACCTATGGAAGATTTACCCCCCCCCTTCATGACCAGGTCATTTTTTGCTATACAGCAATGCGCTATTTTAACTGACAATTGCACGGTCATGCAGCACTGTACACAAATGTAATTTATGTATACATTTTTTTCCCACAAATAGAGCTTTCTTTTGGTGGTATTTGATCACCACTAGGTTTTTTATTTTTTGCCCTATAAACAAAAAAAGACCGAAAATTTTGAAAATAAAATATTTATTTAGGCCGTTAAAAAAAACCCAATAAGCATATATTGATTGGTCTGCACAAATGTTCTAGTGTCTACAAACTATGGTATATATACTGGAATTCTTATTTATTTTTATACTAGTAATGGGGGCGATCGGCGACTTAGAGGGAGACTGCGATAGTATGGCGGGCAATCTGACACTAACTGACACTTTTGACACTTTGTGGGAACCAGTAACACGAATACAGTGATCAGTGAAAAAAATACACGGTCACTGTACTGATGACACTGGCTGGGAAGGGGTTAAACTGCTAGGGTGATCAAAGGGTTAAATGTGTTTAACCAGTGTTTATGTGTGTACTGATCGGCTTGTGCTGTGACTAATTACAGCACAGCTGACGCATGCTCCCATACCCAGAAGAGCAGAATCACGTATATATAGTAAAGCTACAGTGCGCAGTAGGAAAATTGTTAACTTATGCATTCCTGTTAAACTTTTATTAACGTAAATATGTTCTTTAAATCCAATAGACAATATTCTTGAAATACAATATATGGACAGGCAAAACACTTTGGATTAAACTCAAAAAGCTGGCAGCATATCAAACATGTAGGTGGTATAGCTGGCCTATATTTTTAATATTCCTATTCAGCCTGCAGATAAACCTAACTAAAGCATTTTAATCCTTCATCATTACTTTTACACCCACTTATAGGTGCTGCCCTAAAGGCCTGTCACAAAGCCAGTGCCAACACATCGTTCTCTGGGTCTACTCACGCCCTTGAAAGCAATTCCAGGTCTTCCTCTTCAAAAGTTGCTTCTTTAAGGATGCCAACTGTTTTCTTCTTTATTACCCAGTCAACATATTCATATCCTATAAAAATATTAAAAAGAACATGAATTAGATGTAATATTTTCATAATACCACCATCACCAGATGTATCACTTTGGGTCCTGCACCATATACTTTACTGCAAATAATACCATTTTGACTTGCAAAAAGTATGTGCCATTAAACGGAAAAAAAAAAAAAAATGTTAAAATGCATGTCATATTCCAATAAATCCAAAATAAACTTTTTCTGTCTAGTAGGAATAGTCTCTAACCTATGCATATAGTACTCAACAACCTCCATTCCATCATGATGCCCTATGTTGATATATAAGGATGTACGCCTTATATATAGGGGGGGGGGGTCATGTTTTTATGAATTTTTGGAAGATAATACATTGGCACCCTTACTATTGAGGGATCATCATTGTTTCTTCTTATTAAAGGATAGCTTTTTTGTAACCACTGGACACCAGTTTCACTAACGCCTTATAATCCAAACCAGAATTCTTAGGCAACACACATTGTATGTTTCCCTGTCAGATAGAGTATTGTACCATCTCATTTAAATAACTTGTTTGATTGAGAAAGGCAATACCACCCCCCTTGTCCGCAGGATTAATAACCAATTCACAAGCAACAAGCACCTCAGTTGCCAGAGTTCACACTTACTCACAGCTTGTGAACCACTTCACTCTACCTCACTGACACACAGGGGCGGCCCTCCCATTAAGGGCGCATGGGGGGCCACCTCCTCTATCCATCGCTGCCACCCCCCTATCCATGCATCCTGTCCCTTTTAGGACACTGGGTGCATGGTTTTTAGAAGCACTGATTAGAGCCAGAGGCTCTAATAGACTTCAAAATAGGGTGGGCTCGGAGCGCTGAGAATGCGCTCGGAGCCCACCCAGGTGTGTGAGAATAGCGAAAGAATATTCCCTATTCTTACACTGAATCGCCTCTCTGCCAATCAGGAAGCGTGGGTCTGAGACACGTTTCCCGATTGGCCAAAAGGAGAAGCATTCTGATTGACCACCGAGGAGAAGGCGGAAGCCGCCGAGCAGGGCAAGAAGCAGCTGCTTGTGATGTCCGCAGAGGAGAGCCAGGAAAGCCACCTGTGATTGCCCGCCATGGATGGGGTACGTGCACCGACCGACGAGCCGCCACTGCTAACACAGGTGCTGATTCCACCCCAATTAGGGAAAAAAGGGGGTCAAATGTATCCTCAAGACAGAGTAAGGGGGAAAAGGAAAAACTATTTAATGGATGAACTTTAATTAAGTTCTATTGTGAGGGAACTGTCTGTGAATTCATATATAAGAAAAAAGGAAATAAAAACCAGACTGAGCTCAACATCAAAGTAAAAAATATATATACAATGTAGCCTTAGATGTGTTGTAAGGGGACCTAGTGAAGTAGTCTCACACATGTAACAATATAGAAAACAACTTAACTTAAACACCAATAATCTGTGTGCAGCAGCCCCTCTAATGCTTACCTAAGCCTCATCTAGATCCAGCAATTGTTGTAGGAGTGTCTCTGCTGCCCGGGACTCCCCTCCTCATTGGCTGAGATGGCACTGTGCTGCTTTCAAACTGTCAGTCAATCAATGAGGAGACAAAAGGGGGCAGGGCCAGGAATAGGGTCTGAGTCTGAATGGACATGGAGCTGTGACTTGACTCGGTGCTCCCATAGCAAGCTGCTTGCTGTGGGTGCACTCAACAGGAGGGAGGGGCCAGGAGCACCGTAGCGGAACCCGAGAAAAGGAGGATCTAGGCTGCTCTGTGCCAAACCACTACACAGAGCAGCTAAGTATAACATGTTTGGTATTTTTAGCACAAAAAAAAACTGAGACTTTAGTATCACTTTAAATGCCATTAACCACATGCAGTAGCCCATCGCATCATTTATCTGGGTTGATTTCATGCTACAGCCCAAAGGATATATACCACTGGCAATACAGGAGCAACATTGTCTATATGTGATTTGGATTTCTGTACACCCATGAGAAGATCTTCTATTAGACTTGGAATAAAATTCAACTTTAAACAACTTTGTTTTTGATTTGGTCTATGTAAACTGCGCCCACCATTGGGGCTCATACACTTATTTTTCTCTCTTTTGGGGTGAGGGGAGGGGAAGTGTTTACATAACTTCCCTGCAGCTGTCATGGTTGCATTTTTAATAATTGGCCAGATATGATTTTATTTTTGTGTAGTGGACTTTGTATTGCTTAGATTGGTGTTACATAAAGTTGTTTTCTATATTGTTACATGAGCCAGACTACTTCGCTAGGTCCCCTTTATAAACACATCTCCTCTTTATAACACATCTAAGGATACATTGCATGTATTATTTTGACTTTGAAGATGAGCTCAGTCCGGTTTTATTATTTCCTTTTTTCTGATTCCACCCTGCTGCTTTTCAAGACTTCTTTGCCTGCAGATTAACCCCTTCAGGACCAAAGTTCTTGTAATCAGGGTTTGGAGGTTCTCCTCCCCCAAATTCTTTGAACCGCCAAACCTCTGGGTCCCTAATAAAGACTTATCAATCCAGAGAGTACATCTTCCTGCATGGGTGCGAACCCCTGAGCACTTAACAGTGTCTTCAAAAGGAACTACAACTCAAATACTGGGGACATATACCTGCTATGCAGGACATATTCCTGGTGTCCTGTACACAATTAACGCATCCAAGCACTTTGGTAGGGCATGTTTAAGACTCCTATCCAAAATTTCATCTTATTTAAACCTGATTACTTAGATTGAAAATACCTACTTCCACTGTACTCTTCTTTTTGGGTCACATTATGACCTGATGATGGATTGATTATATTTAAGACATGTGGTTTATTCATTCATTGGTTTCATTAATCATTTCATGGTTATGCACTTATACAAGTTATTTGATTTTTCACAGATATACTGTATGTTTGTATAGATATATGTTTGTATTGACAAATTGTTTGCCCTAATAGCCTAGAGTAATCCAGGGGAGGGAAATCCTTGGAAAGAGTTCTATCTGGAATCAAGTCCAGATACTCCAAATGATGACAGTTCCAGCATTGACTTCTGGAGATTTAGGCTCCACCTAAACATCAGGGTCAGCATACTGAGTGACTGAGAAAGCCTGTACCGACTGTCCTCTCAGAAGAAGACTCTCCAGATATCCCACAATGAGGATGCCCTGAAAGTGAAGCAGCGTAAGAACAGGGGCCAGCACTTTGGTAAAAAGCGCAAGGTGCAAAGGACAGTGCAAGAAACTGCTGGTGTGTGTCGATAGCCAAACGCAGATAGCATTGATGCAGTGGAAGAATGGGAACATGCAAGTAGACAACTGTAATGTCCACAGAGGCTAGGAAACATGGAAGCATTCCCACACTGACAAAAACTCATTGATAGGTGTGGAGGTTTAGAAGTTGAAAACATGCAGAATTGAGTCTCGGGCTTGGCCTGGATTTGGACACCTGAGAGAAAGGAAAGGTACTATTACCAGTCTCAGAGGTAGAGGGTTTTCTAGGCCAAGGCATCTTTATGCTTTCATTCTGTCTTATGTAAAGTTGCCCAGGGATACACCAAAAGGCATTTCCTATCAAAGAGCATGTACATTAAGTGTTCCTTGTCCTTTACCCTGATTTTCTGCAGACCAACATTTGAGCCAACTATGCCTATGCATATGCACAGATGGAGGCAGGACGGGCATGCCTAGGGGAGCCAAGAATACTTCTAGGAGCACGTCAATAGTGATTCAAGCTACCGATGTCAGAACCTTTAAGTACACTGGAAGCCCCAAAACAATTAGAGGATCATGAGCTAGAAAGGCTCAAAGGGCTGAAACCCTTGCACTCATGGACCACCACATGACAGAATACAAACAAGATATTACCATCAGAGGTTACCTATTGACCAACAGCAAAACAGGAGGGCTAAATGGTTGACTGAGACCAGGACACATAGGAGGCCATACAAACAATATGCAAATGAGAAAAAAAAACAGCAAGGGTTACTCACAGAGCAGAAAGTTATCAAAGTGGTATACTGCACTAATAATACTAATAACTGTGAAGAATCCTGTGAAAAAAAATCCTGTGAGAAAAAAAGCAGCAACACAAACATGCGATATAATCATGTGCAAAAAGCTAACAAACAAAAATATGACATCTTAAAGCACTATAAATCACTAAAGTGTATGGAAATCCATATTGTACATATAATGACATATAAAGTGAAAAGTGATTCATGAAATAAAGTCTCTGAAAAATGGCAAATAAAAACAAGTTCTATGATGGTAGAAATCCAGAAAGATGGAAAAGGTTCCCAGAGCTTTCACCACCACCATGGGAAAGAGATAGAGCTCTCCATGTGGCAATCACCCAAAGGAATGGAGACTCTTACCGGAAGTAGTGGACCTCCTGTTGTAGAGAGGTCACACATGCCTGCAGATATAGCCCTCTGCGGGGTCTGAGATGGGTCTTGGCTCTAAGGTGTGTAGGCAGACATGGGGCGTCCTCCTCAATATATGGCCACCGTCCATCCCCCTTCCGCAAAAGCGCAATCTCCCAAGTTAGCATGGAGCATATAGAAGAACAAAGGCTCCAATAGTGCGTTATTGTTTTTTTTAAATACTGGTTTATTGTATAAAATCTCTGGTTGGATGTACAAACATCATAAAAAACGCCCAACATGTTTCATCATACGTGACATCTTCCAGGGGCACCTGAAAGACGTCATGTCTTCCAAGTGTTTTTTATGATGTTTGTACATCCATAGATTTTATACAATAAACCAGTATTTTTAAAAAAATAAACGCACTATTGGAGCTTTTGTTCTTCTATATGCCCCTTGCTAACTTGTGAGATTGTGCTTTCAAGGAAGGGCCATATATCGAGGAGGATGACCTGAGTCTGCCTACGCACCTTAGAGCCAAGATCTATCTCAAACCCCGAAGAGGACTATATCTGCAGGAGTGTGTCACCTCTCTACAACAAGAGGTCCACTCCTTCCGGTAAGAGTCTCCATTCCTTCGGGTGATTGCCACACGGAGAGCTCCATCTCTTTCCCTTGGTGGTGGTGAAAGCTCTGAGAATCTTTTCCATCTTTCTGGATCTCTACCATCATAGAACTTATTTTATTTTCCATTTTTCAGAGACTTTATTTCACAAATCACTTTTCACTTTATATGTACTATATGGATTTCCTAACACTTCAGTGATTTATAGTGCTTTAAGATTTCAGTTTTATATTCTGTTCACTAGTTTTGATTAGCGCGACTATTTTTGTTTATTAGTTACTCACAGAGCAACAGCAGAGGAGAAAAAAAAATGAATGGTCATTTGTGAATAGGTCAACAAAAGCCACCCAAAGCCACAATGCAAACCTTATGCAAGTGATATAGAACAAGCAAGGACTACCCACAGACCAACTACCGAGAATACAGGGAGTTGTTAATGGCCATCTATGGCTAGGTCACCGTAGGTCAACACATAGCCACCATACATTTAGTATGCAAGTAAGAGAATACTATCAAGTGTTCCTCATGGATTAAATGCAGAGCAAGAGAGGTTATTATTATTATTAATGGTTGTCTCCAGAAACCAGGATGTCCCACTAGCCCCAAGTATGGGCCTATAAATATCTCAGCAGCAGACAGTCTCCTTAATGTAGAATTGTCATAAAATAAATATGGGGACTGCCATTGATGCCTTTTGAAAATGCTAGTTTAATGGTTTTGTCTGGCTTCAGTAGACCTGTGTCCTACTCACATAAGCAAGCTTACATCAAATGAATTATAACTTAAAAATCCCTATGTCTACAATTGCTTCAGGTCAGTGATTCAAAAGTACTGAAGCCAAGTCATCAGCATGACTGCTAGGCAACTAG
This sequence comes from Lithobates clamitans, assembly GCA_037952925.1. NCBI lineage: Eukaryota > Metazoa > Chordata > Amphibia > Anura > Ranidae > Lithobates > Lithobates clamitans. The sequence goes on along the minus strand of JBBGZY010001017.1, from coordinate 3,044,943 downwards.
AGATAGGAATGGCAGCCTACATATTTCATTTATCACAGGTTTCCTATAACATTATAGTTGACCAAATCCACAGAAAGCCCAGCCCACTACCTTCCTGTATGAGATGGGACAAGTCTACTGCAGGGATTAGAAAGCATTTTCCCTAAGGCTATGTACACATCTAGCCTGGTCTGCTCAGGGGTTTCACAGGCTGGGAGTTTGATTTTGTTTCCCTGCCTCTGGAAGAAGCTTCCAGAGCTGTGGGAGGGAGATTAAAAACAATTAACCAGCCTGAATATTTATCAGGTTCCAACCAATCTCCAGAGAGGGGGGCTGGAATGTTGATAAATAGTCAGAAACAGTGAGGAGTGATACAAAAAAGACGAAACTTGCTCCCATCTATAGCTGGATATCGTAGTAAGAAGCATTGGAAGGCTAACAGGTACAAACAAGGCCAAGAATAAATCCAAGGGAAAAAGTTTTTTTCCCTTGGATTTATCCTTGGCCTTGTTTGTACCCGTTAGCCTTCCAATGCTTCTTACTGCGATAGCCAACTATAGATGGGAGCAAGTGATGTCTTTTTTGTATCACCATCCTTTTTTGGTCAGGCAATGCACTGACACCTTTGCAGCCATTGTGCTATTAGCTGGGTGTTCAGTGTGCCCCTGTACCTTTAAGAAGGGGTGGCTCCCCTTCAGTCCACCTGCTCTCACCTATCCATCAGAATGCATGTGCCTCCACTGTGGAGACACTTATATATGCTCCTTGCTAACTTGGGAGATTGTGCTTTCCCCCCCACAGATAGAAACACACACAGGGAACACAATTAACCCCTTGATCGCCCCCTAGTGTTAACCCCTTCCTTGCCAGTGACATTTTTACAGTAATCAGTACATTTTTATAGCACGGATCGCTGTATAAATGCCAATGGTCCAAAAAACATGTCAAAAAAGTGTCCGGTGTGTCCGCAATAATGTCGCAGTCCCAATAAAAAAAATTGCAGATCGCCGCCATTACTAGTAAAAAAATAAAAATAAATAAAAATGCTATAAATCTATCCCCTATTTTGTAGACGCTATAACTTTTGCGCAAACCAATCAATCTATACACGCTTATTGTGATTTTTTTTACCAAAAATATGTAGAAGAATACATATTGGCCTAAACTGAGAAGAAATTTGCTTTTTTAAAGAAAAAAAAATGGGGATATTTATTATAACAAAAAGTACAAAAATAGTGTTTTTTCAAAATTGACACTCGTTTTTTTATTTATAGCGCAAAAAATAAAAAAACGCAGAGATGATCAAATACCACCAAAAGAAAGCTCTATTTGTGGGAAAAAAAAGGACGTTAATTTTGTTTGGGTGCAGCGCCGCACAACCGGCCAATTATCAGTTAAAGCGACGCAATGCCGAATCGCAAAAAATGGCCTGGTCGTTCAGCATCCAAATATTCCGGGACTGAAGTGGTTAAACTAAATCTTGTGATTGTGTAGAGTTCTGGAAACTGCACTGGGTACCAGCAGTTATGCATCGGTGCAAGGTAACCAGATTCCAAAAAGGCCCCCAATGACTGATCAAAGTTAGATTTTTTCTGGGGCTGGGAAGATATTATTATAGTTTAAGCAAGCACTATGCCAATCACTCTGCCCGATTCAAAAGCTCCTATACTGGATAGGCTAAATGGGGGAGGGGGTCACAGTAAAGAGAAATGGGGATTGGAACAAAGGGGCATTTGACTTCCTTAAGCAGCAGCTGATATTGGCTCCAGTGCTGGCCTTTGTGGACTTCCATTCTGGCTAACAACCAACATGGGGCCTGGGGACCAAACTCTCAAGTACAAGACAGCCAGGAGAGGGTCATCTGCCTACACCAGTTAAAGCCTACATATGGCTGAGAGAAACCCTGCAAAATGACAGTAACTAAGTTGTAGCTGTTGGGCTTGGTGTGGAAAGTCACGTCTGAGTATCTGACAGGAGATGGGTTCCAGGTATCTGTGGAAAACAATACACTGATGCATCTCCAGATACACTTGGCACTCTGGAGCAAAATAGGCAGCCTGTCTAAAGAAGTTTGACTTCTCCTACTATCACATTACCCACAAGCCAGGTCTCAATAAGATGTGAAAACTATAGAAATCTCTGACTTGACTAAAAGGGAGGCCTAAGGAGTAGGCATCAGATGAGTCTCTTCATGTACTGGAATAAAACTGTTCAAAGACACAGAGAGAGGATCCTCCTCGAAGGCACCTTTCACCCGGACGGCTATTCTGCCGCAGTTAAAAGCATGTTTTTTTTCTGTGAAATTCAAGACACTAGGCACTGCGATCAGCTGCATTTGTACAGTGCGATTAGCTGCGGTTGCATTTAGCTGTGGTTTGCCATTTCCATAGCAACCCGACAGGGTACCGACTCATATTGAACGGGGATCCGACTTGGATCCCCGCCAATACCAGGCACTGTGTTTGGTATGAATTTTGAGGGGGAACTCCACGCCAAATTTTAAATAAAAAAAACGTCACGGGTTCCCCTCCAAAAGCATACCAGGCCCTTCGGTCTGGTATGGATTTTAAGGGGCACCCCCCTACGCCCGCCCGCAGACCCCGACAACCAACAGCCAGGGTTGTCTGGAAGAGGCCCTTGTCCTCATCAACATGGGGATGAGGTGCTTTGGGGTGGGGGGGCCCCGCAGGGCGCCCCCCTTGCCCCAAAGCACCAACCCCCCATGTTGAGGGCATGCAGCCTGGTACGGTTCAGGAGGGGGAGGCGCTCGCTCGTCCCCACCCCCTTTCCTGACCAACCGGGCTGCATGCTCGAATGAGGGTCTTGTATGCTCTTGGAGGGGAACCCATGCAGGTTTTTTATTTAAAATTTGGCGTGGAGTTCCCCCTCAAGATTCATACCAAACAGTGTCTGGCATTGGCGGGGATCCAAATCGGATCCCCGTGCTTGTCGCTCATTGGGAAAGGATAAAACATTTTTCTTTTGCCGATAAGCGAGCCAGCTCGGCGCTGCTATCCGCAGCTGACCCAGTGCACTGCAATTACCTGCGGTTATGTGCGGATAGCTGCGCTAAATCGCTCCTGGACGCAGTCAATTCTATTTTTTCTATCCGCACAAAACCGCAGGTAAACAAAACGCAGCTAAACGCAGTGTGTGAATGGGGCCATAGGATAGCATTTTGTGCTTTTAGCTGCGGTAGAAAACGCAGCTAAAAGCACAATTCTATCCGTCCGTGTGAAAGGGGACTAATAGAGGTGATACAGTTATGGCGGTTGCCAAGTCCTGGAGGAAAACTAATGCTACTACCAAAAACCAATAAACTGGTGAGTGAGTGGTCCCATCTTGTCCTGGGGGATAGTATACAACACTGCAGAATAATGTTCCTCCCCCCAAGAATGGTCAGTGACCTTGTAGGTTGTACTGTCAAGAGCCTCAACGCTCTCTGTTTCACCCACACTGGGGTGTCCACTAAATGTTTACGTTGTTCAGGAGACAAGCCATTTGTGTGGGTTTGTTCCAGTTGTTGAAGAGGGCTAAGGCTGGATTCCACCTTTGAGTTGGTACATGTCTGCCCCACTGGAAATACTGACCATTAACTTTCTTACACTTGACCCATCAGAGAACCAACACTATCAAGTTCCGATTATGGTGGACAGCTTTACTAAGTTTGTGATAGCAGTAGAGATCCATGACCAGACTACCAAGACTGTCACCTATATGGTGTGGAAGCACTGTTGCTTTCAATATCCAGAGAGAAGGAACCCAAAAAAAAAAAAAAAAAAAAAAAAAAAGCACCTACACTGTAAACTAACTTCTGAAACCCACAGTAAGGCCTATAAGGGGTTTTTCGTAGTACCTGTCAAAGTTCATGAGCCGCTGTGGAGCCCTCTGAACGACCATCTTCTGATGTGCCTGAGCACAGAGACATATTTTCCTAGAAGTAAAATGAAGACAACTCCAAAGGCACTCATTGAGTGGAAAAAAAAAAAAAAATCTTGGTGGATAAGACAAAGAAAAGGCAGACGCATGATGTAAGTGTTACGCTGTGTTTCCAAATCCCCCATTACACAGGAGGAATAGTACTGACAGCATTACTCAAGCATGGTCTGTGTCAACATCCAAAAAAACATAAGCAATTACTTGTTGGTCTCAGTGTGTAACTAGAAGCACTATGACATCAAGACTGGTTTAAAGCTGTGGAAACTCATTGAACATAAAAGGTATTTGAAAACAAGACACTTATTACAAAGTAAACCCACAAGTATTCTATTCAAAACCATCTGCAAATAAATAATAAAAAACAAATCTAGCACGATACTACACCCAGGTCCATCTAACTACTTCTGCAGGTGTATGCACAAGCTTTCACCAGATAGATGACCATGCTTCCTGGTAAATAAAGATGTCAATACCCTTTGTCAAGTAACTTTCAACAGCTAATGTTCATATGAAGGACAAACCTATCTATATTATTTTGAAGGATAAGTCCATCTAATATTGACATTTCTGTTTATAGTAGATTCTAGAATTTACTATCCCAACAGGAGAAGTCTAATGCCCCGTACACACGGTCGGATTTTGTTCGGACATTCCGACAACAAAATCCTAGAATTTTTTCTGACGGATGTTGGCTCAAACTTGTCCTGCATACACACGGTCACACAAAGTTGTCGGAAAATCTGATCGTTCTAAACACGGTGACGTAAAACACGTACGTCGGGACTATAAACGGGGCAGTGGCCAATAGCTTTCATCTCTTTATTTATTCTGAGCATGCGTGGCACTTCGGATGCGAGTCCGTCGGATTTGTGTACACACGATCGGAATTTCTGACAACGGATTTTGTTGTCGGAAAATTTTATAGCCTGCTCTCAAACTTTGTGTGTCGGAAAATCCGATAGAAAATGTGTGATGGAGCCTACACACGGTCGGAATTTCCGACAACAAGGTCCTATCACACATTTTCCGTCAGAAAATCCGACCGTGTGTACGGGGCATTAAAGTTGTAAGAAGCAGAGCCAGAATACTTTTACTGCCAGATTCCCTAAAAGATATAAAAAAAACAGTGAGTGACCACCCTATAGGCATCATCTATAGCTGAACAATCATTTTTAGATGGAATGATCCTTCTATCTAGTGTCTGAATCATTTTCACTTAAGTTCTCATAACCGTAAACTGTAGATTACATTTATGTTTCAGTCAAATGTTTTCAACAAAGGTCATAGGTTTTGCAGGACTAGGTTTAAGCAAATGTCCACAGATGGTTTACCTGCGGATCCCTTAATGGCTGATACTAGACCTTGAACTGCATACAGATTAGCTTGCATAATCGTCAATTACGCAAATTCTACTGGGTACGTTAGCTAGGCATCTTTTTGTGGATATTAAAAGCGGACATTCACTCACAATGAATACATGCCATTATTCTAACTCTTCCTCCCTTCCTGTCATACATGTAAAAGTTTTTTTTCGGGGGGGGGGGGGGGGGGCGATGAACCTTTAGGCATATTGCTGTGTCTGCAACCCCTGCACAACTTCCTGCCCGCAGCTGCTGACTTAAAATTTTTGGAAAGCAGGGTGAATTTCTTCTTTAAATACTTTCAGTTATTAGATTATCTGTTATATAATCATACCCTTAATCTTGATGACGAAACGCGTAAGGCGTGGCCTCGTGATACGCACACGTCAGTACCGCTTTGTGATTGTTCCGGTTTCCAGCTGCGAGCGGTGGAACGCACGCCGCACCACGCTACTCAACAGCTGAGAGCCGGCTTCTGGAGCACTGTCAGCTCCAGTGTCTTCTCCATTGCTTTTACTGTTTTATTATTAAATAAATCGCATCTTTTGTGGATTCACGCTATGAGGCTTCCTTTTTCCTTACATTACATGGATGTTCGTTATTGGGGATACCACCAAGGATAAAACACCCCTACACGGAGGAACGCTCCCTGGATTCGCCAGCGGGATCTTTTCACTTATACCTTTTACCCCTGCAGGGGTGAGGTAGTCCGGTGAGAGCAAGCACGAGTGGGGGTGCAGTGGATGACTGGGACGATATTTGTTGTAGCCGAGATCACTTTTTTCTATCAAAAGGACACTTTTTTGGGATCTTTGATCTTGGACTTTTATGTTTTACACATTTTATAATCCTTGATATTTATTACACCTGTTGGGGATTTTTTTCATATATATTTTTCATCTATATTTTTTTTTTATTTTTATATATATTTTTATGTTTTCTATTTTTAGTGCTGCCACTGTTTGCTTGTATTACAGAACACTGTCTTGATTGTTACTATTGTCCATGCCCTTGTGGGCACATTTCCTCATACACATATGGAACTTGATACACACACAATGGGCATTTGATTATTGTGATTTAGGCACATCCTTCACTTTTAGGAGCACGGTGCACTTTATTGTATTACCCACTAGGGGTATTATTAATTTGTACACCCTAGCGCTTGTTACGCTGTGTTCACACACACCACCTATTCTAATATATATTTTTTTTTTTTCACTCCATCTTTACTTTAGTATTCTTATATGTGCATATAGCCGGACAGCGCCATTTCCCCTGCGTAGAATTCTATTCATACCCTTAAAGTGTACTCCCCCCACCCTAATCTTACATTTATTAGTTAAAAAATATTTGCATTTAATTACTTACAATGACGGTTTTTCTACTTTCTGGTTGAGTAAGGCACGGGTGATGTAACCCCAACCTCATAGCGGCTTCCTCAGAACTTCCATAAGACAGACCCATTGTTCCAGGCAGCGTTTCAATAAGTAAAAGGGAGTTGGATTTATTGGCCTTTAATAAAACAGGCCACCATGAAAAGAATGTGGAGTTAAAGAAAAGTAAGGAACGCAAAGGATAAAAAGACTGCACTTTTTTTTACTCTAGTCTATACAAATTATTATCCTGTGCTAAGCATGGTTACAAGATGCGCTGCTTGCAACATCATATGGCACGTGCATTTAAATTTTGTGTTTACTCACTTTTTGTATGTTTTTGTATGTTTGTAAAACTCTTAAATGCATTAAAAATTATTAAACAAGAAAAGACTCCATTGAAAACAACGTGCAGTGCTCAAAATAGCTAAAAGGGGAGATATTTGACAGGTAAGGATACATGCAGGAGGCATGTATATCCTTATAGATGAGCCCTATGGAAGTAATTGAGAAATGATGAGAGTAGGTTTACTTCCACTTTAATACAGGAATTACTGATTGCAGGCAGCAAGGGATATGTAATCCTTAGAAATTGAAAGTAAACAGCAGAAGAGTTGCTGTAAACTTTGCAGGAAATTCAGGAAGTTGTGGATAGAGATGGCCAGCAGACAGACAACACTCAGCATGAAGGGCAGTTTTTCAAGTAAGCTTTTACTAGATTGTTAACAATAACTATTGTTTGCATCATTACTATTCTGATGTTATAGAATGTAAGCGTACAGTGTGACTGTAGGCTCATTTCAGAATATGTACATATTATAATGTACATATCCTAGCCACAGTGTCCATAAAGACATAGATGAGCGAGTTTGGGGTAGAGGAACTTGACTGACCTCCACCTGTTAGAACACCTTTGGGATGAATTAGAGCACAGACTGAGTTCCACGTCTTCTCGTCTACATCAGTGCCTAACCTCACAAATGCACTTCTGGAAGTATGGTCAAACATTCCCATAGACACACTCCTAAACCTTGTGGACAATCTTCCCAGAAGAGTTGAAGCTGTTATAGCTGCAAAGGGTGGGCCAACTCAATATTGAACCCTACAGGGGATGTCATTAAAGTGGAGTTCCACACAAAAATGGAACTTCCGTTTTTCTTAACCCTCCCCCCCTCCGTTGTCACATTTGGCACCTTTCAGGGGGGAGGGGGTGCAGATACCTGTCTAAGACAGGTATTTGCACCCACTTCTGGGCATAGACTCCTGCGGGAGTCTACGCCTCCTCCCGTCCCCCCACGCTTCCTGTACACATACGGGTCCCAGAGGCAGCAGGGACCACTCGGATTGCGCAGCGCGACTCACGCATGCGCAGTAGGGAACCAAGAAGTGAAGCCGCAAGGCTTCACTTCCTGATTCCCTTACCAAAGATGGTGGCGGCAGCACCCGAGAGCCGAGGGAGAGACCGGCTTCAGGTGCCGACATCGCGGGCGTCCTGGACAGGTAAGTGTCCTTATTTTAAGTCAGCAGCTGCAGTATTTGTAGCTGCCAACTTTAAAAAAAAAAATTAAAAAATTGGCGGACCTCCACTTTAAAGGTCACGTGCGTTTAAAGGCAGGTGTCCCAATACTTTTTGTAATATAGTGTACGTTTGTAGTCCAGCCTGGGTAACAACATGACTCGCTTCATAGATAAAGCAGAGGACATCCACTCAGGGACAGGAAGTAAGGTTTTGCAGCATTAGTAAATGGAAAGAAGACAGAAAAAAGAAAACTAATACAGCCACTAAATCTATGGACTGGTAAACTACTATATTACATTTGTTTGTTTTTTGGTTTAAACATGATTTAAAGCAGACCTTAAAGTGGTTGTAAACCCTCTCATATACCCACTGAAGTTAATAGCCTCAGATGATACAGCGAGATGAAACAAATCCTTCTACTTGTTTATCTGCAGTCTTCTCTTGTCTACAACCCTTCAAAAGTGCGGATTTGTGATAATATCATCCTTAGGCTCCATGTACACTTCAGCTTTATAACTGAACTATAGTTTAGGAGCTTTTGGCATTTTGTTTGCAAAGGCTCCTAAACTCAACTCCATTAAAGCCTATGTGTCAATGTAGACATAGGCTTTTAGCAGAGTTTAGGAGCAGCTGCAGTTAGGGGAGCTTCAACCGCCCTCTCCTGAATGTGGAAGAATTGCATTTTTGACCGCCGACTGCTGGAAACCGCAAACTGTCGCAAAACCACAGCGGCCCAAGTAGGCTATGTGTACATGAAGCCTAATGCATCTGTCAGGAGCAGAGAGAAGGGGGCGGAGAGCTGTAGATACAGCTCTTATACACTGAGTGAGAGCTGATTGGAGGAAAGGGACACCCCCCCTCCACATGGACAGAGGAACGGAGGAACATGCAGAGCTGTATTCTGAATAGACAAGCTGTGTGCTCATCTCCCTCCCCATCACAAATGTATCTCATGTGTCGGGAAGTGACTCATGCTGAAAACAGAGGTACAAAGCACCAGAGATAAATGACACTTAGAGCTTTGGAGAGAGACAAGTAAACACTCTAGATATACAGTGCTAAACATAAATGAGTACACCCCAACAGATTTGTCAGAAAACTGTTACTTTCAGGAATCAACATTTTTTATGGGACACTATACTACAAAATACTCCCACAAACGCGGGCCATGGATTGCAACCAAGATTTGTTCATTTGCACACACAAAAAAGTATTTTTCCTAACAAATTCATGCAAGACCATGTTGCAAAAAAAAAAAAAAATACTCATTAGATTTTCTGCAGATTTTTGTCTTCAGATTTACCAAAACTATATAACATGAGATCAAACCTTAAGAGTTTCACTTTGTATGCAATCAGGCAGGCCCTTGCACTACATGGTTTTGGTAAGTCTGAAGAAAATCTAATAGTGTGTATGGGGTCTTAGGCCGGGTTCACACTGGTGCGACAAACGCTCCGACATTGGGAGCTCATGTCGCGTGACGTGTGAAAATCAATGTTCCCCTATGGGAGCTGTCTTAACTGGTCCGAAGCAAGTCGGTCCGACTTTTAAAATGCTCCCTGTAAAAAAAGCCCACCTAGTACAGAGAAAAATGCATGGTGCCTACAGTGAAACATGGTGGTGGCAGTGTCCTTCTGTGGGGCTGCATGAGTGCTGCTGGTGTCGGGGAGCTGCATTTCATTGATGGTAACATGAATTCACAGATGCACTGCTCTATATTGAAAGAGAAGATGCTACCATCACTCCGTGCCCTTGGTCGTCATGCACTTTTCCAACATGACAATGACCCAAAACACACATCTATGGCCACTTGCATTTCTGAAGAAAGGGTGAAAGCGATTCAGTGACCTAGTAGGTCTCCTGATCTGAACCCAATGGACCACCTATGGGGAATTCTGAAGAGACAAGTTGAGCATCACTCTCCTTTCCAGCATCCAGGCTCTAAAAGAGGTCGTTCTTGAAGAATGGAAAAAAATAGATGTTGCAATAGGTCGAACAAACTACAGTACCTGACCGCGAGAATGTGTTTCCAGGATACTGTGCATCTCGCGCTGGCTTACTCATCGGGAAAGCAAAACTGTTTTTTCCTTTCGCGATGAGCGGCAAGCATTGCTGACAGATGTCTGGTATGAATCATGAGGGGGAACGCCGAGCCAAGTTTTAAATAAAAAAACGGCATGGGTTCCCCTCCAGGAGCATACCAGGCTCTTAGGTCTGGTATGGATTTTAAGGGGAACCCCCTACGCTGAAAAAACAGCGTGGGGGTCCCCCCAAAATCCATTTCAGACCCTTATCAGAGCACGCAGCCCAGCCGGTCAGGAAAGGGGGTGGGGACGAGCGAGCGCCCCCCCCCTGAACCGTACCAACATAGGGAGTGGGTGCTTTGAGGAAGGGGGGCCCTGCGCCCCCCCACCCCAAAGCACCTTGCCCCCATGTTGAGGAGGACAAGGGCCTCTTCCTGACAACCCTGGCCGTTGGGTGTCGGGGTCTGCGGGCGGAGGGCTTATCGGAATCCGAGAGCCCCCTTTAATAAGGGGGCCCCAGATCCTGGCCCCCACCCTATGTGAATGAGTATAGGGTACATCGTACCCCTACCCATTCACCTGGGGGAAAAAGTGTCAATAAAAAAAACACACTAGACAGGTTTTTAAAGTAATTAGTCAGCTCTGTGGGTCTTCTTCCAACTTCGGGGGGTCTTCTTCAGACTTCTCCGCTCTCTTCGGCCTCTTCTCCCGGTGTCCAGTTCTTCTCTGCTCTCCGGTTCTTCTGCCAGGCTCCTCCGCTATCTTCTGCTCTTTTGCTAGCGGTGGCCCGGTCTTCTCCGTCATCTTGTTCCCTCTTCTCTTCTTCTGATGTTGACATGACGCTCTCTCCCGCTGTAATGCTCACCCGGTGACCCCACCCCTTATGACGTCACAGTCCTGGGGCATGATGGGTCGTTGCGCACCTCGCACACAGCATTACAGCGGGAGAGAGCGCCGTGTCAACATCGGAAGAAGAGAAGAGGGAACAAGATGATGGAGAAGACCGGGCCACCGCTAGCAAAAGAGTAGAAGATAGCGGAGGAGCCCAGCAGAAGAACCGGAGAGTGAAAAGGCCGGAGAGCAGGAGAAGAACCGGACACCAGGAGAAGAGGCCGGAGAGAGCCGAGAAGTCGGAAGAAGACACTCATAGTTGGAAGAAGGGCACCCCCCTGCCCCAAAGCATACACCCCCCATCTTGAGGGCTAGCGACCTGGTACGGTTCAGGAAGGGGGGGGGCGCTCGCTCGTCCCCACCCCCTTTCCTGACCGACCGGGCTGCGTGCTTGGATAAGGGTCTGGTATGGATTTTGGGGGGGACCCCCACGCCGTTTTTTCGGCGTAGGGGGTTCCCCTTAAGATCCATACCAGACCTAAAGGCCTGGTATGCCCCTGGAGGTTTTTTTATTTAAAACTTGGCGCAGCGTTCCCCCTCATGATTCATACCAGACACCTGTCAGCAATGCTTGCCGCTCATTGCGAAAGAAAAAACAGTGTTCCTTTCCCGATGAGCGAGCCAGGTGTGAAATCTCGCCGATAACAGCGGCGAGATTGACACAATATCGCGGTCACCTACTGTAGATGTAATAGTTTTTGTTGTGGGTGTGTATTCATTTTTACATCAATTTGAGTATAACTAAAGATTTTGTAATCTAAGTTACAGTTGTGCATATAAGTTTACATACCCTGGCAGAATTTATGATTTCTTGGCCATTTTTCAGAGAATATGAACAACACAAAAACATTTTTCAGTCATGGTTAAGTTGTGGCTGAAGCCATTTATTAATAATCAACTGTGTTTACTCTTTAAATCATAATGACAACAGACACTACTCAAATGACCCTGATCAAACATTTTCATACCCTATGGGGAAAGCAAATGAATTGTCAAAGGATCTTACGGGAAAAGGTAGTTGAACTGTATAAAACAGGAAAGGGATATAAAAAGATATCCAAGGAATTGAGAATGCCAATTGGCAGTGTTCAAACTCTAATTAAGAAGTGGAAAATGAGGGGTTCTGTTGAAAGCAAACCACGGTCAGGTAGACCAGCTAAAGTTTCAGCCACAACTGCCAGGAAAGTTGTTCGGGGTGCAAAGAAAAACCCACAAATAAATTCAGGTGAAATACAGGACTCTCTGAAAACATGGTGTGGCTGTTTCAAGATCCACAATAAGGAGGCACTTGAAGAAAGATTGGCTGCATGGTCGAGTCGCCAGAAGAAAGCCATTACTACGCAAATGCCACAAAGTATCCCACTTACAATACACCAAACAGCACAGAAACAAACCTCAAACCTTCTGACACAAAGTCATTTGGAGTGATGAGTCAAAAATTTAGCTTTTTTGCCACAGCCATAAACGCTACATTTGGAGAGGAGTCAAGGCCTATGATGAAAAGGTATGGAACTGGATTGCTGATGTTTTGGGGATGTGTGAGCTACAAAAGGCACAGGAAATTTGGTCACAACTGATGGCAAGATGAATGCAGTATGTTATCAAAAAATACTGGAGGAACATTTGCATTCATCAGCCAGGAAGCTGTACATGGGACGTACTTGAACATTGCAACATGACAATGATCCAAAACACAAGGCCAAGTCGACCTGTCATTGGCTATAGCAGAATAAAGTGAAGGTTTTCAGTCTCCTGACCTCAATATCATTGAGCCACACTGGGGAGATCTCAAAACGTGTAGTTCATGCAAGACAGCCCAAGAATTTACAGGAACTGGAGGCTTTTTGCCAAGAGAAATGGGCAGCTTTACCATCTAAGAAGATAAAGAGCCTCATCCACAAATACCACAAAATACATCAAGCTGTCACTGATGTTTAAGGGGGCAATACCAGGGTATTAAGAACTGGGGTATGTAATTTTGATGAGAGTCATTTGGGTAGTTTCTGTTGTCATTATGATTTAAAAAGCGTAATAAATTGCTTCAGCCAAACACTAACTATGAGTGAAAGAAAAGTTTGTGTTATCATTCATATTCTCTGGAAAATGGCCAAGAAATCATAAATTCTGCCAGGGTATGTAAACTTGCTCTGTTCAGATTTCATAACTGGGGTTTACAATCACAAATCACTATAGCTTCAGAAAACTTTCACTAACACTAGTCAATGAAGGAAAAGGAGGCACAAAACTGTTCGCCATGACTTTACAACCTCATACATAGTCTCTGATATTTGGATAGTGTTTTTAGACTATAAAACGTAATTGTTTTATTGTAAGGAAGAGAAGAAAAGCCAAACTAGGTAGTGGCGTGTGTGTGTTGGTGTGTGGGTTATCCAAGTTGCTTATTTACCCCATTAAGCAACTAAATGCCAGTCCAAAATCATCATGTTAAAGCAGAGTTCCACCCTGATTTTTTTTTCTATTTTCAGACTCCTTTAAACCTATAAAGAAACATTTGGAGGAAAAACATTTTTTATACTTACCAGAAATGCCATGTTGCTATGTAGTCCCCTAATCTGCTACTTCCTGGTCCGCGGTGCTCCTCATCACTTCCTCCCTCGCCTGTGCTCCTGGGAAATGATGCGTTATAATTTCTGAGTCTGTGGGCAGTACTGTGATAAAAAAATCGTGTTATTTCCTGACAGGAAATTGGAGTTGCCAAAATACAGAGGCGGGACCTTCCTCCGTCGCCGCCCGTTGTTATGGCAACTTTAGAAACAATCATCGCTATGGCCGCCGGTGAATCACGCATGCGTCAGATCGAGAGGTGCATGCTGGTTATCCAGCATGCACCTTCTCCAAAGCTTTTCCAGGAAGAGGTATCGATTGGGCTTCACATGCCCATAATCATGATGGGAACGGTCACAACAGGAGGGAGAAAATAGTCAGTATTAAAATTCTTATTTTTGCAACATCCAAAATGAACCATGTATACTCATTTTTTTATTTATTTATAATGCTAGATCAATTAAAAAAAAAAAAATGGCCGGAACTCAACTTTAAGCAGGCAGCCAACAAGCTTCAACAAGAGTTTACTTCATGTTCAGTAAGTGTCTGCAGAGTCAACTCAGTAGTTTACCAGCGTTTGCCAAATTCCTGCTGGAGCTTGCTAAACAGTTGTTACAGCCAACACTGTCTGAATTCATCACTCACAGACTCCACATGAAGAGTATGCAGTATAAAGCATATGATGCTGTATAAAATCCCGCAAATTCTTGAATGGGGTGTACTGCACACTGGAGTTTACAAAGATTCAAAAATGTTTAAGGCACTTTGCTTAAAGTGGAAGTTCTGCTCTTCCTCCTCCTCCCTTCTCTGCCACATTAGCATATTTGGGGGGGGGGGGTACCTAAGATTGCCTAGGCCTAGTTCTTTTCCTCCCTACCTGCCCACAGCCTTCTGGAACACATCACAGGTCACAGAAGACTGTGGGACCATTCACAAAGTGCGGCACGGCTCACGCATGCGTAGTGGGCAGCAGACTATGAGCCTAGGTTCACATTGCTGCGGGTTAAAAATCAATTTCAACCCGGCAATGCAGTCCGACTTTGGGGGCCATTTGACAGACATCTGTGTGGGTTCCTGCACAGATGTCTATACAAAATAGCCCACCGAATTTGCCAAAAGTAGGACAGGAACTACTTTTGGGAATCAGTGCAGCGCCGCACCAATTCGGATGGTGCCATTGCTGGAAATAGCAGCTGATTTGACATGTCAAATCGCATGCCAAATCAGACCAACGTGAACCTAGGCTGATGCTGCAAGGAGTCACAGCCGGCTGCCCATAGTTAAGATACCATCGCAGGGGACCAAAGACCGGTAAAGAAACCAGGTCGGGTGAGGACAGCGCTAGATCTCTGGCCAGGCGATTGTGTTTATTAAAAGTCAACAGCTACGGTTGTTGTAGTTGCTGACTTTTAATTTTCACACCTATGACTGAAGCTCCACTTTAACTGCTTGCTGCCTGCCATGTACTGCGGATGGGTGGCTGCTGTAGGTAAAGCGACATACCCGTACACCACTGCCCACTTAGGGGTTTAGGGTCTGTGATTTCAAAGCAGGAATGAGAAACAGAGATCATTAGTAAAAAAGCAGCACACTTTTCACACTCTACACATAGTTAGGCACACTTAACTCCTTGATCGCCCTAGAGGTCAACCCCTTCCCCCCCAGGGTCATTAGTACATTACAGAGTATAGTGATGGTAATGTCAGTGGCAGTTAGTCTGTTCCCCCCAGCATCAGTTAGTGTCAGATTTCCCACCGCACTATTGCTGTCCCATTATAAGTCACTGGTCGCCGTCAGTAGTATAAAAAAAAAAAAAAATACATATTTGGCAAAAATGTATGAAGAAATGTCATTTAAATTTTTTTTATTGGATATGTTTTATAACAGAAAGTAAAAAATATTGTAGTTTGTCTAAATTTTTGGTCTTTTTTTCGTTTATATCACAAAAAATAAAAAACCCAGGAGGTGATCAAATACCACCAAAAGAAAGCTCTATTTGTGTGAAAGAAATATCAATTTTGATTGGCTACAGTGTGTTAAAGTAACACAGTGCCAAATAGCAAAAAATGGCCTGGTCATGACGCGGGCAAAATCTTCAGGAGCTGAAGTGGTTAAAGTGTATGGTATAGGCAAACCAAACATATTCAAACTAAACATAAACCTATACATCTCTGCAATACATTCTTATATTTGATCTTATTAAAAATGCTGCAAATACAGATAAACACATGTTGATCCTGCCAGAAAAGCAGTGAGCTCATCTGTGTACCCTGCCTTCCCAGTTCTCCTCTGTGTACTACAGAACTCTTTTCTATGTTATGGAGATGAGGAGAGGGGGAGATGTACTGTAGTCCTAACATTCTTACCGTACACGCGCTGCTACACCATAGATGAAATTGAATAAGTAAGCATTGTCACCATATGATAAAAAGTGTGTTACTGGCAGGATAACCAGGTGGAAATTAAGGTAAGAAAACATGAAATAAAGTAAAGTAAATGCAACCACATGATTTACAGACTGGTAATCTGCACTATATTGCATTCTTTGTTCTTAGGTTAAGATAAGCTTTAATATTAAAAGGCCCCAGTCTTTGCAAGCAGCATCTTTGGAGCAGTTTAGGAGCAGTGTACACACCGCTTCTCCACCGCCCCTGCTCATTAAAAATAAATGGACAGTGCGTCAGCAGAGAAGCTTTTTGGGCGCAATTAACCCTCTCTTTGGCTGCTAGCAGGGTTTAAAAGAGTAGTGCTTTACCGCTAACGCAGAGCGGTGCCAATGTGAAAGGGGTCTTAAAGTTTAGGTGAAGATCAGGTTGTTTTGGGCTTTATCAAGGTGGTACTAACAACGGACTTTGACTTAATCGTGGTAATAAACTTAGGGGCACATGCCACTTAGATCAGCCACATCCACTGGTAAACACAGCTACAGTCCCCACATTATGGCTACGACCCTCTGATGCATTTCCCGCTAATTGCGCTTAGTTACGACTCTACGACTAAGCCCAATCAGGGTAAAACACATCAGTGAGGAGTGGCCAAGATGCTGAGACTGTAGTTGAAACCTCTGTGTATTCACCAGCAGATGTGGCTGATCTAAGTTGAGTGGACCCCTGAGTTTATTACTGCTGTTGATTCATGGAGTGAAACATGCTCCTGGAGGGGCTGGCGCTCACAGTGAAAGGAGAACTGATGAAATGACAAGTGCGAGGCTTTTGGACGGTTCTTTCTTTTACAACCGCCTTTGTTGTTGAATGTTATACAGTATGCTGCTTATATGCTTTAGTGAAAAACATAAGATACAACAGCAGTGCTAAAGAAAATGGGTAAATTTATCCCTATTCCCAGCCATGTAAATGTTTTAGCACGCCAATGTCCTACACAACTATATCCTTAACCACTTCAATACATGGCACTTTCCCCCCTCCATGCACAGGCCAATTTTCAGCTTTCAGCGCTGTCGCATTTTAAAATGACAATTGCGCGGTCGTGCAATGCTGTACCCAAACAAACCTTTAATCATTTTGTTCCCACAAATAGAGCTTTCTTTTGGTGGTGTTTGATCACCACTGGGTTTTTTGGGGTTTTTTTTCTTACTACGAAAACGTGAGAGTAGAAACCGTGGTTTACTTCTTGCTGTGGCACTGGGACAAGAACCCGCTGGTCTACTACGTTACGAACGTCCTTGCGGGCGGAGTGCCCTTGAATTGAATTCGATAACCTTTCCTGATTATCTTCAGCATAAATGTGTTTGGGGTAGTCTTTTCCCACTGTGGGAGGAACTGCCCCAATTTCCCTCCCACGAGAACCAAGGATTTGGTGGTTTTCTTAGGAGAGGAAAACAGGACACCTTTCTGTTTTCCCCTTCCCCACTGTTTTTTAGGGGTTGACCCCTTGGAGGTCTGTCCGTGTCCCCTTGAGGACAAAAAAAACGCTTCCCTGGAGCCTAATTGCTTTTGATAGGGAAAGCCTTTTTCTTGTCTGCAATACGGTCTAGAACTTTTTCTAGATCCTGCTCAAACAAGAGGTCTCCTTCAAATGGGATGCCACACAGCCTAACCTTTGAGGCCGGGTCCCCCGAGCAGGATTTTAACCACAAAGCCCTGCGAGAGGGCAGCGGCACTTGACCGACTCAGCAGATGTGTCTGCCATATAGGCTGCCGCTTTGTGCAGCATGGGAAGGGAATCCAGAATTTCCTTCCTGGAGGTCCCACTTTTCAAATGGCTTTGTAATTGGTCCAGCCAGAACTCCAAATTACGAGCCACTATTGTTGTAGCCATTGCTGATTTTAGATTTGTCATGGCTTTGTCATTGTCCTCAAAGGCGAGGTCTGTTGATTTGGCGCACTGGGAAAAGGCTACGTCCACTTTGGGCACTTTGTTCCAAACACAGGCAGAATCCTCACTGAAAGGGAATCTCATCTTTAGACTTTTGGGAAAATTTTTTTTTTTCCGGTTCCACCCACTCTTTTAATAGAGTCCACCAGTGTGCTGTGTACCGGAAACACCCTGTTTTGGTCTTCTTTCAGGGTCTGATACATCTGGTCATGTAGGGATAAGGAGGCCTGCTCTTCTTTAATCTCTAGCGTATCGAAGAAGATCACCCCCAATAAGGCATCCACCTCCTCGAGTGAGAGCCTGTATCTGCGGCTGGTTGTTTTTGGGTTTCAAGGTTTGCCAGCATCGACTTAATGACCTTCATTTCCTTCTGAACACCAGAAATCAAATTTTTTGCAAGCCCCCGTTGCCTCCTTGTAAACCAATTTATCAATGCAGGGTTTACAAAAGGGCTTGTTCCACCCTTCCTTAAATTTGTTTATGCAAGAGGGACACCTCTTCTTCCCCCCTGACCTCTCCGGTTCCTTAGGTTGAGCCTGAGACAAGAGAAGGAGAGAAGAGAAGGGAGGCAAAGGAAGGGAAAAACAAAGTCAAGTTGCTGTAAGAAAAAAACCCTTAGCCAATCAGTGGGTGTACCTCCACCAACACCTATGTGTACCCCTACCAGCCGCTGACGGGATTCACATGACTCTTTAGCCCAGATCCCGCCTTAAAGAGGGGGGGACACAAAAAGGGCTACATCGAGTCCATCACCCCCCCCCCCAGCCCCGTAGGACAAAGGCATCCCAAGTGTCTGCCTACCTGACCTGGGCCGGCCCCACTGCCATCTGGTTTAGCTGGATCCATGCTGTCTGTTCCTTGCTGGAGCATCGAGCTATGGATCTGAATCACTGGCTCCTGTGGCTGGCATTTTTTTTTAAATGGGGAGAGAAGCATGGTGGATTTTAGATTAAAAACTAGATCGCCTTCAGGGGTTAAACCGGAGATGGGATCTGGATTTGCACTTACATTAAGCATGCCTCTCCCCAGAGCCTCCTCTCTCTTTTCCTCCTCTGTTGTCTTTTTCACATACCTGAATTATTATTTTTATTTTTTACTTTTTGTATCTAATACTTTTTGTATTTCATGGTGTGTTTTAATCATATATATATGTGCATGAGTGCATGCATGAGTGTGTGCACACATGTACTTATTATCACTATAAGGTGTGTGACAAATAGTGGCATACATATGGATCACCCACTATTCAGTATAGCGGATTCCCCTTTTTTGGATAATTGCCTGTAGTCAATTAAGACAATTAATGGGTGGAGCCAATGATCCTTGGAGCTACTATTTATTTTCAAAGTTTCATGTCTGTAATGTGGTTATGACTAAGGACTTATAGGCTGAAACATGTCAACTGTTCTCATTTGCATTTGGTCACTGTGGCTTGTCAATAAATATTACACTTTTTAAGAGCAATCACCGGAGTGCGGATCATCTTTTCCTCATTTTTTTAAAATAACCACCATGGTTCCGGCGTTCACGCTCGCCGCGTGACCCGGAACCGGAAGTGGTGCGCTGGGAGTCCCCGCCCTCCTCCTGCATTTCACAGGCCAGAACTCGAGGCCTACGCCCGCCCCCCGCCGGACCCACGCCAGGATACCATAGTATCCGGCCAGCCAGGCAGGGAACGTCAGCCCTCCCCGGACTAAAATAGGGGAGGACGCATATCCAGCTCCTCTGCAGCCTGACCGGTAGACCCAGATGCCTGCCACCTTCTAAGGTATTTCCCCTTCTCCCATAGGCAGCTCCTAGGCTCATGGGAAAGAGAGCTCCATCCAGCCTCCTCCTCCGGTGGAGGAAACACAAAGACCGAGGAAGAGGGACAGAAGCCGCCCTTTTAGGATCTGAATGTGCGTTTCCTGCCTCCGGAGGTGGAGCCTCTCTCTCTAATCTCTCTAGTGCTGTCCTGGACAGACGACTAGAGAAAAGCGATGCTTGATGG
This sequence comes from Lithobates clamitans, assembly GCA_037952925.1. Classification (NCBI taxonomy): domain Eukaryota; kingdom Metazoa; phylum Chordata; class Amphibia; order Anura; family Ranidae; genus Lithobates; species Lithobates clamitans. The sequence goes on along the minus strand of JBBGZY010001017.1, from coordinate 3,024,964 downwards.
TAAAAAAAGTGAATGCAATTAGGCATAAGCAAATTATATAATTGATAACAATGTTATGAATAAGATAGTGTTATTTGAATTATTAAATATAGTTGGGTTCATGCGGTTCATATTGGTAAATTGTGTTTTGATTTTGTATTGTGCATAAATATTCTAACATAGCTCTGAGCAGTATATCATAAACATTACTTTTATAATTTGCACCAGTGTCCCTGGTCTTCGCAATGGTTGCTGAGAAGATACTACTACTTCTAGTCCTCCTTTAATGTGTAATAATACCTTTTAATACCTTTGTTTTGCCACTGCAAGGCAATAAAGCGTTCAGGAGAGTGGATTCCGAATGTAGACCTGGCACTGGGAGTGGCATGCTGTCATATACCCGGCCAGAGTCTGCTGGCAAAGCAGCCAAAAAAATAAAAAAATATCTGCACATTTTCCTGCAAATATTTGTATTTATTATTTTTTTTTGTAAATGAGTCTGCAAAACATTGTAACCAATGACCAGTGGATTGCGAGTGCAATGCCAGGCAGAATGATTCTCCAGCTCCCTGTCTGTACCAAAGTACAGGCTTTCAATTAGAAATCTGGGAGGAAGTATTAATGGGCTACAAGTGCAATGATCACGCCAGTGCAGTGAGCACGGCTCCATAGACACACAGCTTGGGAATAAGCAGACACTATGTGCCCCCATAGCAAATGGCTTGCTATAGGGGCACACAGAGAAAAGAAGGTGCCAAGATTGCCCGTGGAAGACCCAAGAAGAGAAGAGGAGGATCAGGGGCTAATTTGTGCAATACCATTGCATGTTTGTTATTTTAATAAATAAAAAAAAAAAAAATCCTTATGCCCCGTACACACGAGCGGAATTTCCGTTGGAAAAACCTTGGATGGTTTTTCCGACGGAATTCCGCTCAAGCTTGGCTTGCATACACACAGTCACACAAAAGTTCTCTGAACTTTCGACCGTCAAGAACGTGGTGACGTACAACACTACAACGAGTTCAATGCTTCCAAGCATGCGTCAAATTGTTTCTGAGCATGCGTGGTTTTTTGCACGTCGGAATTGCATACAGACGAACGGAATTTCCGTCAAGAACTTTTTTCGTTGGAAAAACAGAGAACCAGCTCTCAATCTTTTGCTGGCGGAAATTTAGACAGAAAAAGTTGGATGGAGCATACACACGGTCGGAATATTCGACCAAAAGCTCCCATCACACTTTTTGACGGAAATTCTGACTGTGTGTATTCCGACTGTGTATGCAGCATTAGACTTACCGCATTAGACTTCAGCTGCTTCCACCATGCCTTCAGTTGTTACCGAGAATTCCTCAGACATGCTGGAAGACATAAGCAGCTAATTACCAAGCCCAGCGATTATAAATGATACATAATAACCTAGGGAGGGAAGTAGGCTGCTGTCCTGAAAGGCTCGTAGAAATACTGTCACTGGTAAGTCTAACTAAGGTTTTCTCCCTTCCTCTTTCAGGACAGCACCTTGGAGATGATACATGAGAACTTACTTCAGGGTGGGACCTCTTCTTGTAAAAACCTTCCTACCGAAGGACTGGTCTGAGGCTGACAGTAGATACAACCTGTAGTGCCTTATGCAGGTCGAGAAACTTGACCACGTGGCAGCCTTGCATATCTGCTCTGGTGAAGCCCTGGCTCTCTCTGCCCACTAAGCCACCACTGCCTTGTAGAGTGAGGCAATATTCTAAACCTAGGGACAGGTATTCTTCTTTAATGGCTTGTTTTAGCCACCTTCCTAGGGTACTTTCGGAAGCTTTATTCTCTTTGTGACTTCCTTCCACTAGGATAAAAAGAGAAGATGACATTCTAAGATTCTTTGTTCCTTCCAAGTACTTTAGGAGGCACCTTCTAACATCTAGAGTATAGAAGGCTTCTCCTTGCCCCGAAGGCATGGGCAGAAAGTAGGGAGCGTGATCTCCTGTGTGCGGCGAAAAACCGAAGACATCTAAGGTAGGAAGGCTGGATCTGTCCTCAGCACTATGAGGGGTCTGCTGGACAGGATAAAGGGCTCCTTGATTGATAATGCCTGCAATTCGCTGATTCTACGTGCAGATGTCATTGCCACCAGGAGCATTGTCTTTAGGGTCAGGAATCTTAAAGATGTCTCTTCTAGCGATTCGAACGGTGACTTAGCAAGTTCCTGAAGAACCAAAGATAAATCCCACTTGGGAAAACTAATAAGAGGCCTAGGCCTAATTTTTTGCCATAGCCTTAAAAATCTGACTATCGAGGGTTCCCTTGACAGGGTCTTTTCCAGAAAAACTGATAATGCAGATACCAGTGTCTTGAGAGTACTTGCTACTAAACCTTTCTCCATTCCTTAGTAGAGAAATTCTAAAACTGAAATTACAATTCCTTATGTTCCAGCAAGGAAGAAAGTCACTTCCAGACTTTGAAGTAAATAGCCCTGGTGATCTTCCTACTTGCTAGAAGGGCGTTGATAGGTTTTTCCGATAGTCCCCTTTTCCATAGAATTTCTTCCTCAGAAACCAGGTGGTTAGACTGAGGTATGCTGGATCTGGATGAATAAATCTGACCTTGTCTGATCCCAGAAGGTCCTCCCTGATTGGTAATCTCCAGGGAGGTTTTGCTGAGAGATTCATTAGGGTTGAGAACTAGGGTCTCTTTGTGAACTCTGGGGGGAGTCCCATTTGTGAGCCAACGTGTCCACTCCGAGTGCTTGATCCTGTCTCTGGAGAGAGAAGACCAATGTTTTTGCATTTATTTGGTTTGCAAAGAGGTCTCGAATAACTCTTGGTTTAATGACTATTCTGCTTTCCTTCTTTCCTCCTGCTGAGAAGGTCTGGTAGGGTGTTTTCTGTGCCTTTCAGATGGACTGCAGACAGTAAGGCCAAATTCTCTGCCCAGCTCAGAATTCGATGAGCTGGTTCCATCAGGGTCTTGCTCCTTGTGCCCCCCTGCTTTGTTAGGTATAATACCGCCGTCATGTTGTCCAATAACACCTGGACATGCTGTTCTCTTAGAGCCTGCTGGAAGAATAGGAGGCTTAGATGGATAGCTTTTAACTCCCTCAAATTTGAGGACCTTCTTGCCTCTAGCTTGGACCATACGCCCTGTGTTGTCCGTTACTCGAGGTGAGCTCCCCACCCCATGCGCTCGCATCTGTCGTTAATCTCCCAGTTACCGGAAAAGTCCAGGGGAATAATTTTGGAGGTGTTCCTCTGGTCTCTCCACCACCAAAGTGATCTTTTTGCCTTTGTTCCTATTTTGAACTTCTTTTCCAGAGGCTCCTGGTGTGTCCAATTCAGTAGAATGTCTGACTTCAGACGTCGAGCATGAAGCCTGGCCCACTGCACTGAAGGGGTTGCTGCTGTCAACAGGCCTAGAACTGACATGGCTTCCCTTACTGAAACCTCTGTGTTGATTTGAAGTGTTCTCAGAGCTATCTGCATTTTTTCCATCTTCTCTTGAGGGAGGAAGATTCTTTGTTCTATTGAATCTATTTTGTATCCCAGGAACCTTACTCGTTGACGGAACCAGATTTGATTTCTGAAGGTTCAGAAGCCAACCTAAGCTGTTTAGATGTCCCTGTGTTATTTGCAGATTGACCACTACCTGATCTTTTGAGTCTGCGAACAGTAGTAGGTCGTCCAGATAAGGCACAATGGAGATCCCCTTCAGTATCAGTGACTCCAAAGCCTCTGCCATCACTTTTGTGAATACTCTGGGAGAGGAGGAAGGCCGAAGGACAGCATCCTGAACTAAAGGTGCCAAATCTCCTCCCTCCCCAAATTGACTGCTAGTCACAGGAATTTCTGCAATGAAGCTGCAATTGATATATGGAGAAAAGCATCCTTTAGGTCAATGGATGCCATGTAACAGCTGGCATCACAGAGAAAATTGTGTCCATCATGAACTTTTTGTACTTTATAGATTGATTCTCAACCTGAAGATTCTCAACCAGACAAAATTTCCCTGATGGTTTCTTGACCCAAAAAAATGGAGTAAAAACCCCTCCCTTCCTGTTCCTTCGGGACTTGGGAAATAACACTCTGCTATAGCAGTTCTCTCAGGAGAGACGTCATAGTCAGGGCCTTCTCCTGATCCCTCGGAAGGTTTGTAATGCAAGACCAGCTTGGGGGTGTCTGATAGCCTTGACTGATTAGATTCAGAACAAACAGGCTTTTTGTTGCTGCCTCCCGCCTACTGGGAGATGGTCGTCATTGCTTTTTTTGACTTTTTGAGGCTCAGGGGGGGCCTCAAAAAGTCTCATCTGCCTCTCCCCCTTTGAGGGTCCCAGGGTTTTTTCTGGGTCAGCAAGTCGTTCCCCTCTTTAAGCATCAGTTTATATCTGGACGCTCGTTTCCTCCTCATCCTCCTCTGAGACGATTGTTTAGGGGGGGAATACTCTCTCTTCATCTCGAATGGTGGAAGTGAACCCTCTGCTTTGCATGTGCTCTATGCCTCAGCCCAGAAGGTGGCTAATGAAAGAAAGCCAGTCCTAGAGTTTCCTATCTGCAGTCACAGGAAGGATTTCAAGGATCACTAAAAAAAAGACCATCATTGGTTCTGCATTTTCTGTTAGAAAATTTAGTTTCTTATTTTATAATCATTTATGTTTGTTTACAAAAGATTGCATAAAAGTAGTAGAATTTCCTATTAACCAATATATGTTATTTCGTAGATATAGATGTTGAACTTTAGATGACCTCTCTGCTTCATGCTGATATTTTTACTGAGTGAAAGTTTATTAGAATAGATTCACGTTATATAGAATTGTCTCAAGCCCTAAACTGCATATAAAATCAAACAGATAAAATTATATAAAATAATTATATGGAATACGGGAAAGTTATGTGCAGTACATTAAGTAAGTTTGACAGGGTCAAGCAAAGGTCTGCTTGAGCCCTCAAAAAAAAAATATATATATACATGTATATATTTTCTCCCAAAGTCATAAATCTGTAATCCTTGAAGTTAGTTAAATCTTATCAAGATGAGGAGGGTTCGATTTAACACAGCTGGGTGCCATAGTGTCTCTACATAGGTGTTTTTAATTGGACAAAACCAGTTATAAATCACTTTAATGAACATATAGTAATTCTGGGAATAATTAAGTTTATCTAGTTGTAAAACAGGTGTCAGATTTATGGTTAGTTACATTGACGTAGATCTTAGCGACCAATCATATCTAGGAGAGATGGTTAAGATAAGGCTTGTAAAAGGGTATATAAATGTAAGCTCTACAATTGTTAGACAGACAAGTCAGATAGGAGCTCATGAAGGCTGAACTCTATGTATGCTGCCCTATTGCACGGGTCATAGAGGTCAGAACCAATAGGCAAATATCTGTCCTTTTGTTGTAACTGGCCTCCTCGTACGAGTCAAATAAAAGAAAACTTCTCAACTTGATCCAGAGTGTGGTCTCAGGTGAATTTTGCTCACATTCTCCTAATCTTCTTTCCTTTCCAGTGGGAGGAGCTGTGACTCTGTTGGCCTTCACAGAAGACGAAAGGAAGTAATGTTTTTAAAACCCCACTAAAGGTCAAAATATTTGATTTGTTTTGGATAAAGTGGGGAATGGTTCAACCATCTGTCAGGCTTTCATTGCCATCTGTTTGCCTACTGAGGAGATTTTCACCCACTTCCTTTTACTACAAGTGAGAGAATATGCCCCCTATGGCATCATAGAGAGAAAGGAAAATCTGACAAATCAAAGCTTATTCTGATTCAATTAAAACTAAACACGTTTGGCCTGAGTTAGATTATAATTATTGCTGATCAGAAGGTTTACAATAACCTCATTACTGTATACAATTCCAAAATAAAAATAAACACAATTTAAAGTAATGTTCATGCTCTATGTAACAGATTATGTAACTTGCTTCATGCCGCTATTCAGCTTCACAATTACGTGTGTCGCTGTAATTACAGATGATGTCAACTATTTGCTTATGAGCAAAGCACAGTCAGAATGAAGAAAATTACGGGGCCGAGTCGGCATTAGTGACTATGGATGCAAATGCTGGACTTGGGAGTGCGCCCACAAGGTAACCCCCCCGGGAGAGCGCTTCTCCTAGGGGGTTATCTAATGCGGGGAGGAGCCAGGAGAGTTGCCGGGGGACCCCAGAAATGGACGATCGGGGCCATTCTGTGCAAAACGAGCTGCACAGTGAAGGCAAGTATGACATGTTTGGTTTTTTTTTTAAATAAAACGAGCCTTAATCACTTTAAAGGCTGTCCCCTGCATGCTGCCAGGACTGTTGCTCACTGTGTGGAAGCAGTTGTTTCTCTGCAGAAGTACCGCCCCCCCCCGTGAATAAGAGCTATAACAAAGCTCATGCTTCCCGCTGATTACAGAGCTCTGGCTCAGATTTACCAGGAGGCATGTCAAACCACCCTACCAAGACTATCACTTCTACACAGAAATGTGTGGGAAAGAAAGGATCCTGTAAGCCACACGTCACTGCAAACCCTATGTGTAAGAGTAGCAGCCTCAGCCCTGGCTCCAACCAGGCCATGCCCATCAATGCATTTCACTCTGCCCCTGGGAGCTTAGTCATGGGGATTAAGCTCCCATAACTAAACTCTGTAGGCTGAGCAAAATGCATCAGGGCGATTCAGTGAGGTGCGATTTGAAACCATTCATTTTGAATTGGCTCAAATTACACCGCATCCACACCAAAGTCATACATGCAGCATTTTTAGGAACACAGGAGAGAGAGACAGTAGCTGGAGCTGCTGTGCTCATGCACATCTCTGGATCGGAACGGGCTCAGGTAAAAAAAAGTGGAGGTCTGGGGGTGGGGGGGGGTCTGAAAGGTGAAATACCTGTCTCTCGAAGAAATTATTGAGATAACTCATTCAAAGGTTTGACCTCCACAGCTGCCTACCAAGTATAAAAAGCAATTAAGCATGCTTGCAATTTAAGCCTGTTTGAATAAGCTACAAGCACAGCTCCAGGCTCCAAACTCCACTGAAAGCAGGGATTCCAGGGAGATCCCAGGGGGTGTCAAAAAGCCGCTTGGCTACTTTTTTTTTTTTTTTTTTTTTTTTTTTACACAAAATTGCCTTTAGCTGACTGTCAGTTAGTTTGGTACAAATGTTCTTATTTATTTTTAATCAGGTAAAGATGAAATATTATGTTCATGTATTACTTGAAACTAGAAGGTGGCCAACGCAAAGTCAAATCAACAATTTTATCCATCTTATTCTACTGTCAGGCTTCATAGGTTGTGTAATGTAACACACCGAACATAGCTACATAGCTAATGCATTTGGTGCATTATGACTGTGCATTACGTTACAGAAATGGTGGCACATAGCTATGTACAGCCACCTTTACTCACTCATATCTATGGCCAGCTGTATGCAGCTCTAGGACATTTCAGGTACCAGAAATAGGTGTCTTTATTATACTGCATGGGCAAATGCATGGGCTTTATGTTAAACAAACCTAAAGAGCAGGAGACAAAGTAATTAGAAATGCGACACACCTGTCTCCCAGCAAATAAAGGACTTTCAGTAATTCATAGACTGGAAACAGGCAGTGCTGGAATTTTACTGGAAACCCAGCATTTTCTGCAAATTGACAGTCATGTCATGGTTGCACCTAATGTAAATGTTTATTTGTAAAATTAGGTCAATATAATTCCTTAAAGTGATATGAAAATGTTTTGCTAAATGAGCTGCTAATAGCAGAACTTACACACTGTTGCTTTCAATTTTTTCTCCTTTGAACTTCCTCCTCATGCTACCTCTGTCTGACTTCAGCTAAGTGGGTGCCCCCTGTGCCTATGGGAGATCTACAATCTTTAGTGTAGCCATTCTTGAGAGGGACACAGAGCCAAAAGGAGGGAGGAGAAGGAGGAGCTTTGACTCTGTGCCCCATAAACTGAAGCTTGTCGGCTGAATAAACTTTTACCTGTGAAGACATCATCAGTGTGCGACTTTTATTTTAGATTGTAGATTGGGTTTCCAATGTTTCCCTTAAAGTGGTAGTAAAGTGATTTCTACCTATAGGTAAGCCTATAATAAGGCTGGAAGGTGGCGTCTGTCCTGGGAACTTGTGAATAATGATTCTTAATTCCTGGCAACGGTTTGCTTTTGATATCCTCTGCCCCAATCCCTCTCCTTTTACAAGTTTTACAAGCAATAAATCACACTAAAAGACAACCCCTAGACTGTTTGTTGGAGCCAGTGTGCATGAATTGTTGCTTGGGTGGCTAGTGGCTTCTGTACTGTTTGGGGAGAACCAGTTACAAAAATGAGTGGCTCCTGCAGGGGTAGCGCTACAGATGTATACTGATGTAAACAGACCTGAACTGAATTGAATCTGTGTGTGAAAACTGATGTAAAAAGATTCAGGGTTCATTTATTTTTTATTTTTTTTTAATCAGTTTTCATAATGGAACTGAAGACACTCGTATGGAAGGACCTTAAAGTGATTACAAAGTTTATTTTTTTTCCCCATAAAAATAACAAACATGTCATACTTACCTCCTCTGTTGCAGTGTATTTGCACAGAGCAACGCTGATCCTCCTCTTCTCGGGTCCCTCTTCAGTTCTCCAGGCCCCTCCCTACTGTTTAGTGCCTCCACAGCAAGCAGCTTGCTATGGGGGCAACTGAGCCGAGTCACAGCTCCGTGTCCATTCAGACATGGAGCCCCGGCCCTACCCCCTCTCTCCCTCCTGATTGGCTAGTTGACTTGTGTCTAGTGTCTCAGCCAATCAGGAGGGAGATTCTTGGACAGCTAAGACACTTGTGGACAGCGCTGGACAGAGGGACCTCAAGTATTAGGGGGGCTGCTGCACACAGAAGTCTTTATCTTCATGCACATAATTCATGGAGAAAAAACCTTCTGCCTTTACAACCCCTTTAATGCAGCCACTACATCCAAGTACAGGTAAGCTGCAATATATTACATTTTTGTTTTTGGGTTTAGATGCACTTTAATAGTTGCCCTTCCTCACACTGTGTCAATTCCTTACCCCTATCTTTCCTTTTCCCTGCCACAGAAAGAAGAAAGAACCTTGTGTGGATCTGGTCAGTGCTTACACAGAGCTAAGGACTCTCCCCACCCACAAGTGATGGTGTATTATGATAGGAAGGGGAGTCAGTCACATGCCCCTCCATACTCAGAAAGACCAGGTATTGTTCTTTGCGGTGTTGGGTGAAGTGAGTGGTGAGAAAGCTCAAAGTGAATATACAGTAGATATACTGTAAATGCGTAATTTCTGAAGCACTATAATAAATTAAATAAACGCCTAACATATAACAGCTGCAGTTATTAAACAGTTACTAAATCACTTGTGCAATATAACTAAAAGGAAAACATTTTTTTTTAAGCTTTGGACAGAGTGGAGAGGAATTAGAACACCTATTAGGTTTTTTTGCTGACTGTGTTTGCTCCCTATTTGTCCTGTTTACCAAGTGAAAGTAAAAGAAAACCACAAATTTTGAGTTATTCCCAGAAAAGTAATAGAGAGGAAATCTTCCAATGTGGGCACTACAGTAGTTCTGGTGACTGGACGGGGGGGGGGGGGGGGGGGTTCCAAGGGATTAGCCCTCATTTGCAGGGATTTCCTCTCACTTCCTGTTTTGGCTATGGGACAGGGCATGAAGGAAAATCTCCCCATTGGGACACAGATTGGGGGGGTCCTGAAAGGAGGTTTTAGCCCTACCTATCCAAAAAACAAAAAAAAGTTTTACATCTCTGCAGTGCTCCTAGTGAACTAGAGTACCTACATATTAACCTGAGGCTCCATTCACACCTGAACGATTTGGATTGCGGCATGGGCCCCAGATGACACCAACTCAGAGAAAGCACATAGGGCGGAGTCCACGCTTGTGACGTAGCCACGCATGCCAATTCCACTAGGCTGTCATATTGGATCCCGGAACTGGTATTTTTTCATATATCCCTGATTCCATTGCTCACATTGTGAGTAATTAGCACTTTGATTTTAATAAATATACCATACAGTTTTACACTATGGACATATCTGTGATTCATTTCCATGTATGGCTTGTTGGAGCAACTATCCAATATCACTGGGATATTTTCTACATCATGCTTCTGACTCTTGTAATTTAGAGTCCAATATTTTTGGTAAGAAGCCATTTTACACTATATGGTGGAGGCACACCTGGGTGAATCACGTTTTGGTTTTGTCATCCATATTCATATTGGACGCATATATTGTGCTTACACAGAACACTGGGATCTTACATATTTTGGAAATTTTTCTCATTGGATTATTATAAATGTATGAGACTCACTTTATATGATATATTATATTCTATGTTATTTTTTTACACTGTCAGATGTAGGATTTAATGAATGTTTAGCGCAATATATTAACAATAGCAACCAACAAAAAAATAATAAAAATCAATAAACATACAATAATAAACAAATCTTCCATGGGTTTACAAAGAATTATAACCTAAACCCCTGGTGCTTGACCTAGGGCCCTTGGAACTTTAACCCCATAATTTCTGCAGTCTCTGACCATGTCTCATCATGTCTGCAGTCTCTAACCAGTTCCTGTACGATGTCTGCAGTCCCTGACCATTTCTTGTATCATGCCCATAGTCTTGGACTATATCCTGTTTTGCATCTGTTCTCTGGCATAAAATATTCACTGAATTTCATGTAAGGCACTTTAGTAATGTCAAAAGCCACACTTGAGGACCCCCATATCAAGACAGTTGACCACCACTGAACTAAACAATCCATCCACCCCTATACAAAAAGTGCTACAATATAGGGTTGTAACATGTTCTTTTCTTCACCTGTTCACACAGAAATCATAGGAGACGTGCAGATGTATCTCAAATTGGACACCCACCAATTCATTTACCTTCCCACTAAAGAAAGGTAATTGTGCTTTATTTCATGCCACCGTTCTCACATCAGCTTTCAGTATTGGTTATTTCTATCATTCCCAACATCTGTTACAGAGAAAGTATTTACCAATATTTTTCTTTTTATCCTTTAAAACTCCTCTTGAATTGAAGCAAAGAATTGGTCTGGTTGATGGTACAAAACCCCTAAGCTAGACACCTCATCCCAGCATAGGTAAATACAACAAGAGAGGATAAGTGGATTTTTGCGGTGCCAAATACAAAGAGACAGAATTTGCTTTCATCAGTTAAAATAGAACAAAGTTTTATTACGTAACATATTTGTAAGAACACGCAGCTTTGGAGCAATATAAAATTACAGGTATTTGGTGGTCATAAATAAAGAAATAAATCACAGATCACAAATAGAGACATTGCACACTAGCCCGACATGTTTCGCTGTTAGCTTCCTCAGGGGATGTGCAAGGCTTAATTGGAACCACTAAACAGATGAGAAAAGAAGTTATAACACAAGTCTAAAAACATACAGTCAGAATATAAGTGCAAAGAATTTAGGTAAGGTATGAGCTTGGTTGCCAAAAAAGAGTGTGGGCATGAACACTTACCCAAACAACTGCTAGTACCCGCAAACCACCGGGCTGGACCCCAGACAGAACCCTAAAAGACCCGATCCAAAAGGAATCAGTCAGGCGCAGCAATAGAGGGCAAATAGGGCAACACTGGGGGATAGTAAAAGTTCATAAGGTTAAACTAATAGAGAGGTAACTGGATGGATTAAGAAAGGGGGGACAATCGTCTCGTAGAGTTAACACTCAAAATGTTTGTCTAGTAGTCCATGAAGGAGATACACTTAATTGAGTCTAAGATGGGGCTCTGTAGACTAGGCTGCAAAAAATAGAAAATAAAAGAGCAATAAGATGCATGAGGGGAAAAGATCCACAATAAATGCCCCTGTGATGAAGGGAGGAAGCATCAGTGGTGGGGGGAGGTCATTATGAATGAGAGGCCAATGAACAAATAAGTGATTAAGAGAGAGGTAGGAGGCAAAAGCTAGGGAAAAAGGCTAATGCCGCATACACACGGTCAGACTTTGTCTACAAAAGTCCGATGGACGCCGACGGACCAAAGCCGGCTGACCTATACAATAGACTGAAAGTCAGGGGTTATAGCCATGCTTGTCTTAAAAAAGCCTTTAACCGAGCAAATTCAGAAAATAGAAACTCATTGATTTTTTTCCAGCAAACGGGCTAAAAAATCTGATACTGCAAGAGTCATTACCCAATACTCATGCCAACACCAACAATTTAGACGCATATTAACGAGATTCAGGCCACTTTTATCTGCAGACCCCACTGCAAGTAAATACATAAAAAAATACCCCTGAAATCACCTTCAGACGAGCTCCCTCTCTAAGGGACCGATTGATTCGAAGTCACTTCAAAACCACACAACCCCCTTCAATACAAACCAACTGTGGTAACTTGCCCTGTGGTGCATGCAAAGTATATGAATACATTGATGCAAAAACAAAATTTAAGCTTCCCAATGGCAGATGGCATTCTATCCAGTCTAGGGTCACCTGCCAGACACCTGGCGTTATATATTTTGCCCAGTGCCTGTGCGGTGGCTTCTACATAGGTAAAACAAAAAGACAATTTTTCAAACGTATACGAGACCACATTAAACCTATAAAGAAAAATAAAATGGACACTGCCATCAGCCGGCATTTTGGCATATATCACAATTTTAATCCGCATTTTATCAAATTTTTGGCACCCGAACATATCCCCCCAGACTCTCGCGGTGGCAGCGTCGATCGCACCCTGCTACAGCTAGAGGCTCGGTGGATATAGGACCTTAAAGCCACATCTTTCCCTGGCTTCAAGGAAAGCCTTAGTTTCAAGTCCTTTCTTTAGTCCCAATGAATGTCAATCACTGGTCCCTCCCCTTACTAGGTTGCGTCCCATGCTTGTAGATTTATTCCTTCCCCCTTTCTTTTCTTTTTTTCTACCCTCCCTCCTTCCTCCTTTTCGCCCCCTCCCCATTAGCCAATTTCCCTTTCCCATTTTCCCATTGGATAAGGTGTTTATCTGCATCTATAACTCGATTATGTTATATACCTACCTACTTGAAATTTGTATACCATTTATTGTTTTGTTCATTGTGTTTACTTTTCTTGATTGACAACTTGAGCTATTTTTTGTCTTTCATGTACATTTATTGTAAATGAACTTGGTTGCCTATTGGACACTTGGCTGGCCGGAGCGGTTCTGTGGTCACGCTCCGTTATCCCTACTCCTGCTAGATTCCAACCTTCCCCCGGCCCATCAATGCCGGCCCTTGACTTTTGTTTCCAATTCGTCCCAATCCTGGGAAATGTCTTTGGCGCCTCCCTCCTCGCGCAGCCTCCTGGGTAGTGTAGTCATAGGGTGCAGGCCGCATAGGCATTTTATCGTCCGCCTCGAGCTGGTGACATCACACGCCGGCTCATCAGAGGGCAGATTTAAACCGGCATATCTGACTGTCAGTTCAGCCAGAGCCGGGGGGAGACACTTCTACATAGTGGCGATTGTGTAGACTGGTAAGTTACTATTTAGCCTGACTGGGATACCTAAAACTGTAAGCCTTTTTCCCTAGCTTTTGCCTCCTACCTCTCTCTTAATCACTTATTCGTTCACTGGCCTCTCATTCATAATGACCTCCCCCCACCACTGACGCTTCCTCCCTTCATCACAAGGGCATTTATTGTGGATCTTTTCCCCTCATGTATCTTATTGCTCTTTTATTTTCTATTTTTCCTTGCTGTTTCTCTTTTCTGGTCATTTTCTCTGGCTTGCTCTCATCAATATTTCTCCATATACTCCGCCATTTTTGTTTGTCTCCCAGACTCCAAGCATAGTCTTATATAGATTCTTATCATTTATTTTTCCAGTCTGCCTTTTGCAGCCTAGTCTACAGAGCCCCATCTTAGACTCAATTAAGTGTATCTCCTTCATGGACTACTAGACAAACATTTTTTGTGAGTATTTACTCTAAGAGACGATTGCCCCCCCCCCTTTCTTAATCCATTGTTACCTCTCTATTAGTTTAACCTTATGAACTTTCACTGTCCCCCAGTGTCGCCCTATTTGCCCTCTATGGCCGCGCCTGACTGATTCCTTTGGATCGGGTCTTTTGGGGTTCTGTCTGGGGTCCAGCCTGGTGGTTTGCGGATGCTAGCAGTTGTTTGGGTAAGTGTTCATACCCACGCTCTTTTTTGGCAGCCAAGCTCATACCTTACCTAAATTCTTTGCACTTATATTCTGACTGTATGTTTTTAGACTTATGTTATAACTTCTTTTCTCATCTGTTTAGTGGTTCCAATTAAGCCTTGCACATCCCCTGAGGAAGCTAACAGCGAAACATGTCGGGCTAGTGTGCAATGTCTCTATTTGTGATCTGCAATTTATTTCTTTATTTATGACCACCAAATACCTGTAATTTTATATTCCTCCAAAGCTGCGTGTTCTTAGAAATATGTTACGTAATAAAACTTTGTTCTATTTTAACTGATGAAAGCAAATTCTGTCTCTTTGTATTTGGCACCGCAAAAATCCCCTTATCCTCTCTTGTTGTATTATCCTGTTGAATTGGTAAAAAGATGCAGAATAAATCACATAAATATTTTTTTATAAAAAGCATAAACTATGAAAACAATAACACTCACAAGGACCAAGTGCTCAACAGGACTATGAAATATTGCTCTATTAGTTTCGACCAAGGTAGGCCCACCTCCACTTGATTAAGGATATTTGAAAAAGTCAACACTTTTGACAAAACATAATATCTGTTATTCCAAAAAAATATTTTTCACCATAAGCGGACTAATTTGTTGCCACCATCCCATATAATAATATGTGAGAAAGGGTCCCCCAAGGAGGATAGGGGTTTTAAGGGCAACTGAGTAATGGTACAAAACCAAGTATTGATTTATAACAAATTGTAATTTATTAAATATTATAAAAAGCCAATATCTTATTTATTTCAGGTACTTATATAGCGCCGTCAATTTATGTAGCGCTTTACATATACATTGTACATTCACATCAGTCCCTACCCTCAAGGAGCTTACAATCTAAGGTCCCTAACTCGCATTCATACATACTAGGCACAATTTAGACAGGATCCAATTAACCTACCAGCATGTCTTTGGCGTGTGGGAGGAAACTGGAGTACCCGGAGGAAACCCACGCAGGCACAGGGAGAACATGCAAACACCATATCTGCATAGAAACTGTGATTTGAATATTTAAGAACATCAGAATGTACAACAAATACAAATAAGTATTGTCTCCTAGATGGAAATTACGCCCACGACATAATAACATAATATCTGTTATTTATATATACACGCGGTGCAAGAAGGCCAAGTAATGTCACCCGCACCTTAAGCCATGCAGTCAGAAAGTGGAGGTGTAGTTTAGTAACATTTTTCTTCTAATGTTTTGTTTTTTGTATGCAACTATTTGTACAATGTGGATGCAAGATAAACAGATGCAGCACTAACTCTCGGTGGAGCTGCTGGTTTATGCGGGCTTGTTACCTTCACTCTCCTTCCCTCTGTTTCACCGGTACCGGGTCTAGGGTTCCGTTGAGTTTACCTCTGGACGATACACGCACCAACACTTGAGTACGTTTTTAATGCTTTATTAAACAATTTACTAAGGAAGTAGCAGGAAATAGGCAGAAAGGAAACTGCAGAAGAAACTCAAATATCTTCTTGTAAGATTCTTGACTAATGTCCTGGTAGAATTTGGATATTACAATAGAATGCGCTCCCCTCGTGGGACACACTCTTTGCTCGCCTGGATAGGCCTCTCTCACTTACCTAGCAGCCAGTACATAGCACGAACAAAAGTCTCTGCCAAAGACTTGTTTGGGATAAACCTGTACAATCCTCTGCCACAGGATGTATTGGTCTTTCTGAAATGAACGTCAGTCACAGTGCTTGAACCTTTAAGCCAACCCGGCAACACTATGCTGTATAGTTACTTTAGGATACGTCCTCCAACCGAGTCACCAGGCCCCTCTCCAGACCAGCACGCTGCGTGATCCTTCCATGACGGGTCCTCCCCTGGGATCTCCTCGGTTGTCCAGCTTCTTCACTCGGGATAGACAGCTCAGGACCATTCCTCGGCTGCTGTGATAGGCCCCAGACAAGCTTCTGGGCCCACCCCTGCGCCGCAGCGACGTGGGCCTCCGGAACGGAGGACCACGAGATTGCTCTCTAACTCATACCTGTCGGCCAGGAGGGCCAGCAGGTGGCTGTAAAACGAACCCCACAATATGGCATCTGTCCCATAAATACCCTCGCCCAGAATGCAATTCGGAGGACCACCTCCACCGAGTTGTCTCCGGGACAGAAGAGCATCCATACGCTTCAACATGTTGCCTTTTCAACACTGACTAGTGATAACAGCAACACCCACCAGTATGTCAGTATGGAAACACACACAACGTCAGCCAAGCTGAAACAGAGGTAAACTTAACCTTCCTAAAGAACAAGATACTAAATTTACCTAACATATGGTAGATCGCAAATCTACCAGCGCTACATAGATCTTACATTTTCATTCAGGGTCAAGGATTAGAGATGCCACCTCATCCCTTTAAACCCGAACACCTATGAAATACACAGGTTCTGAGGCTAATTTAATGCAGATAAGGCACCAAGTTTAATTACCACCTTAAGCAGCCACAGTACCTGTGCAATTAATATGTGTTCAGGTTTAAAGGGATAAGGTGGCAACCCTATCAAGGATGTTGTATGACAAAAAAAAAAAATGCAATGTCAGGGAAGCTGAGCGACAAGGGGAGCAGTAACAGTGGTGCTGGGTGATAAGAGGATGCAGTCTCAGGGGAGTTGGTTGACAAGAGAGAGCAGGAGGTGCAATGGCAAGAATGTTGGGTGGCTAGGTAAAGCCGTGACATGGGCAAGAGTGCTGGGTGGCTTGAAGCAGCAGTAGCAGTTGTGCTGGGTGACAGGAAGGGGTTCATTGAAAATAGTGCTGGGCAGCAGGGGGTTCAATGGCAGGGATGCTGGAAGATGAAGGGGAGCAGTAGCAAGAATACCTGGTGACATGGAGGGTCTGGGAGAGGGAAGTCTCATGATAGGAAGATGCAGTGGGCGGGAAGCTGGGTGGCAGATGAGAATTGTGGCAGGGAGATATGGGGGAAGATTTACTAAAACTGGAGCACTCAAAATCTGGTGTAGCTGTGCACGGTATGGTAGCGAATGAGCTTCTAACTTCAGCTTGTTCAGTTTTGCGGATTGGTTTCTGGGCAGAGCTGCACCAGATTTTGAACTCCCCAGATTTAGTAAATCTCCTACATAGTATCTGGAATACAAGGTAACATAGATGTGCTAGGTTAGGGGAGCTAGATGATAGGATGGTGTGATGCTGGGGGTGCTGTGCCAAACGCCTGTCCTATTATTAACCACATAATGACCGGGCCTAATTTTTCAAACTTGTGGTTTACATGGCCACCAGCATCTGAAGCTCCGCGCCACCACAGCCTTCTCTGTCCCCTGTGAGCTGACAGAGCACTCATCCAACAGAATCAACGGCACTACAGGGTAGGGGAAACCCCCGAGAAGCCTCCTATGTCCTCGGGCACCGCCAGAAGGAACCTCACTGGCCAGATGACGGCCGCGAGTGGACCGCTCAGTTATGCCAAGATGGCCGCCGCACATCCGAGCCGCAGCATGGCTGTTACTGCTGAAGAATCTATAGCAGACCAGGACCTCCTCTCCCCACATTCTCCAGGTACTGTGCACGGCCTGCAGCCCCAGTACCATTCACCAGCTTCCACCGAATCACTCCTTTTAAGCCTGCAAACCGGATTACCATCTACCCCCATGATGGATCCACAGACAGGCCTGCTGTTGTCAGTCAGCGAAGCACATGAGGCGGCCCCCACCCCCACAGATTTCCCCTCCATAATGGAAGCTTTTGCTCTTATGCTTTCAAAAAGCCTAGCTCAGAATGCAGCTCAAATTACATCCTCCATTCATGCTGACATGCAGCAGTTTGGTCTCAGACTGGACTATATTGAACAAAAAGCAGACCAAGCAGGGGCCCGCATTAACCAGAATACGGCGCAAATTCAAGAAATGCAGGATCAACTCGAGACGGCCTTTGCGAAGATTGACGATCTCGAATACAGATCGAGATGGTACAACTTCAGGGTGTGGGGGCTCCGGAAGCCGAGCAAGAGGTACAGTCTGCAGTCAAAGACCTTATCAAAGATTTCATCCCAGGGATCCCTGAATATTGCCTGGAGCTACATAGGGCACACAGAGCGCTACAACCCCCACGCAAAGATGGCTAGCTATAAACCCTCATTCATATATCAACATTACCCCCAATTTTTCCTGGCTTCCACAGAAAACAAAACCAAGGGCGTAGCGATCTGTTTCGCCAAACATATAAATGTCTCTCAACCAGAGATGGTTGTTGATCCTCAGGGTCGCTTCCTGCTAGTTTCTGGCCACATAGATGGCGAACTCTACACCTTCGTTTCCTATTATGCACCCAATAAGGGTCAAAGACAGTTCTTTGACTCAATGCTCAAAAAACTTCATATCCACCTAAAAGGCACTGTATTTATGGGAGATGACTCAAATATCGCCTTTGACTCCGGACTTGACAGACTAGCAAACGGACATTCTAGACCTAAATGCCCAGCCAAACAAAGTGCTAAGATTGCAGCTCTCCTGTTCAAGAAATGACTGATTGATATATGGAGGGAAGCTAATCCACACAAAAAAAGACTACTCATTTTTCCGCCCCCACAACTCATATGCCAGGATAGACCACATCTTCTCCTGCTCCCGCACTATCCCACTTATCCTAAACTCAAAAATCTTGGATTCCCCTCTGTCAGACCACGCAATAGTTTCGGTAGTGGCCCAGAAGGCAGGTCCCACAAAGGGACCTCCTCGATGGAGATTACAGGAATCACTCCTCAGTGATCCGATACATTGCACGGATATTGAAAAAGCCATTAAAGACTATTTCAGTATCAACCAAACAGCGACTGTCTCCCCATCAAGCGTATGGGCAGCACACAAAGCGGTTCTCCGTGGACACATCATTAGATTATCTTCCCAACTCAAAGCAGCACACAAAGTGGAAGTCCTAAGACTTACAGCTGACTATAGTTCTGCGGCGAGGGCGCACAAGAGCCTTTTTACTGCTGAGTCCCTGAACAAACTTGACAAATCCCTTACTCTCCTCAATCTTGCTCTGACCTCGGCGGCAGAAAAACACCTTAGATGGACTGGAGCCACATTCTACCACCAATCCGACCGAATAGGCTCTAGATTAGCTACCAAACTTACCCCTAAAACACGCTCTTTAGCTTTCCCCAAGATTCAAAAAGCTTGCAGGTGACTTGACCCAAAACCCAATGAAGATTATGGAGGGCTTTTCACAATTTTACTCTAAGCTGTACAGATCCATTGACCCTCCCCCACATCCGCAACGTGACGGCTTCTTAGACAACCTTCCTCTACCTAAACTGTCTAAAGAGCATAGTGAACTTATGGAAGACCCTTTTTCAGTGGAAGAAGTGTTAGATACGATCCGATCCTTAAAGAAGGGTTCAGCCCCGGGACCGGATGGTTTTTCTACGGGCTATTACAAAAAATTTGCCCCACCTCTGGCCCCTCATCTAACTAAATTTTTCAACTCCCTCAGGGATGGAGCCCCCCTGGGACATGATCTTAATACAGCATTTAAAACTGTAATCCTGAAGCCTGGGAAAGACTCTAGTGCAATAGTTAACTACAGGCCTATCTCGCTTATTAATAATGATATTAAAATATTTATGAAGGTCTTAGCGAATAGGGTAGCGAGCTTTATTCCAACCTATATTCATAAGGACCAGGTGGGCTTCATCCCGGGGAGACAGGGACCAGACAAAATCCATAGAACAATAGATGTTATATCCCTGCTCAAGTCTGGATGGGACGGGGGCCCTCTTCAGAAGGGTTTCCTCCTTTCCATCGATCTACATAAAAGCATTTGACTCTGTACATTGGGCCTACATGACTGATTTACTTCAAAGATGGGGGTTGGGCCCCTACTTCCTGAACACATTTAGGTCCCTGTACTCTACCCCCTCGGCCCAGGTCCGGCTCTTAGGGAGATACTCAGAGAAATTCCCAATTGGTAGGGGGACCAGACAGGGATGCCCACTTTCCCCTCTCCTGTTTGCGATTGCCATCGAGACCTTGGCGATCGCAGTCCAGACGAATCCAGATGTTAGGGGCGTGAGCTGTGGAGATCAGGAGCATAAGTGTGCGCTCTACGCGGACGACCTCCTCCTCTATATCACTTCCCCCATCACGTCCACCCCTGTGATCTACAAAATAATACAGAATTTTAGCACGGTCTCTGGCCTAAAGGTCAATCTATCTAAATCGATAGCCATAAACATTTTGGTTACGCAAGATATTATTACACAACTATCCACCAACTTTGCTTTTTCTTGGGCACAAACAGATTCCCTATCTAGGTATTAAAATAACACCAGATTTACTCAACTTCTACAGCGCGAATTACCCCCCTTTGTTTCGAAAGTGTAGAGTGGACCTGGAGAGATGGGCTAGATGTGGTCTGTCCTGGCTGGGTAGGATTCATGCGGTAAAGATGACTCTTCTCCCACGCCTCCTATATCTGTTTCGCTCCCTCCCTATACCGATTAGGAAAAAAGCTCTCCTCAAATTTCATTTAGAGATTCTCAGCTTTGTTTGGGGTCATAAAAGTTATAGATGTCCATCCAGCATTCTCTACCGTCTGAAGAGTCAAGGGAGGCTTGGACTGCCGGATCTGTGGGGTTACTTTCAGGCCGCCCAATTATCGCAAATCTCAGTGGTCTTCACAAAAGGCCCAAAACCTAGCAGGCTATCAATGGAGCGTCAGGCCACCCCGCTAAACACTATAGATTACCTTCTCTGGTGCGACCCTAAAGTTAGACCAGCCATCTTGTCTCCGACCCTCTCTCATTCTATTGCCCTCGGCACAGGCCTTTTTAAACATCACAACCTGATCTCCCCTATGAGACCACTAGCACATCTTTTTCACAATGCAGACTTTCCACCAGGGATGGTCATTAGGGCGTTCAAATGGTGGACGGATAAAGGCCTCTATAGAATAGGACACTTTCTTTCTCATAAGGGCCCGATTACATTGTCCCAATGTAGAAAAGACTTAGAAATGCCAGAATCGGAGAGGTTCAGATTTTCTCAAATTTCCCACTTTCTATACTCAATTTGGTCACGTAACCTTGAAAGCACCTCCGTGACTCCTTTTGAACAATGGTGCTCCAACACGGTATTTCAGAGGGGAGGAATTTCACTAATCTACACAGTTTTGAAAACTAAGGCGGACAAACCTGCCTATGCTCGAGCCTGGGAAGAGGACACAGACAGCACCCGAACTATACAGGACTGGTCTATCGGGTTCCTCAGATCTTTTAAACTAAACTACTAAACATCTCCCTGATAGAAGCTAGTGTCAAAGTCATAACTCGTTGGTATTATGTCCCAGCTCGCCTGTCAGTCATTTTTCCGGGGACCTCCCCTCTTTGCTTCAGAGGATGCTAGCTTCAGGGCTCAATGATACATACATGGTGGTCCTGTCCGCGAATTAGATCGTTTTGGCAGAAAGTGTTCCGCATAATTAGCACCATATCACGGAAAGTAATAACCCCAGACCCCAACATCGCTCTGCTTAATGGGAGGATGGGGGATATCTCTAAATTAACACAGAAGCTGATATTCTTCATCCTCCTAGGGGCTAAGGTAACTATAGCAAAAGGCTGGAAAAAATCTAGAGTCTCGATCCTCGGTTTCAAGAGGAAGGTCTCTTGGATTATGGCTCAGGAACAAATTGTAGCCAAACTGAAGGACAAGAGTAGTAATTTCTTTGATATATGGGAACCTTGGGCCAGATACTGCGGAATCCCTTTGTTCCCAGGCATGCCTTTAGAGCCTGAGTCTGGAGGGTCTACACAGTGATGCCGCTCTCCACTCTCCCCCTCCCTTTCCCTTTTCACACCTTTCTCTCTTTCTCTGATAGAGACTCTCTTGTCTCCTATGTAGGATTATATTTACCAGTTCGTAACATGTTGTCTACTGACACAAGAAGAAATCGATCAGGTAGCCAATTCTCTGTTGTTCTCCGAAGTCAGCTTTGGTTTTGACTACCTCTACAAACTTCAAAATCTGCCTACCGGACCCTCGGATTTAGGTTCCTGCAGGTCAATGGAGGAGGTTTTTTTTTTTTTTTTTTTTAAGAGGCTTCAGGGTCTCAACGGGAGGGCGAACCAGTCGGACCGACAGGCGCTTCCACAGTATGCTCCCACAGGGGTGGAGAGCCATCGGTCGGATTGATTTACTAGGCCTCCCTATATTGGGTATTGGGTGGTTAGCCTCCCGTCCAATCTGAGTAGTAGGTAGCATCTCAAGACCACCCCCAGAGTTGCGCAGTAGATTGAATTGTAGATCTTATCTGACCTCAAGTTAATTTGCTTTTTTTTGTCATGTTGCATACAGTTATTGTATAAGAAATGTAATGGTCTTCTTTGTTTATCTCGCTTTTTTTTTTTTTTTATATACTGTGCCTGTATACCTTCTCTTTACAAAATAAAATTTTTTTTAAACGAAATATTAAATACAAAATTATTGAAACAAAAAAAAAAAATTGATACCCAACATGTCATGCTTCATACTGCATCCCCGCTCGTGGAATGGTGACAACTTTTATCCTTAAAAATCTCCATAGGCGACGTTTGAAAAAAATTCTACAGGTTGCATATTTTGAGTTACAGAGGAGGTCTAGGGCTAGAATTATTGCTCTCGCTCTAACGATCACGGTGATACCTCACATGTGTGCTTTGAACACCGTTTTCATGTATGCGGGCGCTACTCACGTATGCGTTCGCTACTGCACACATCTTCAAAAAATAAAATTAAAAAAAATTAAATAATAATAGTGTCACTTTTATGACAGGACCTCTTAAATATGAGATCTGGGGTCAAAAAGACCTCAGAACTCATTTACACTAAAATGCAATAAAAAAAGTCCCCTTAAGAGCTATGGGCGGAAGTGACATTTTGACGTCGCTTCCGCCCTGCAGTAGTATGGAGCCGGGAGGGGGCCATCTTCTACTCACTCGGCAGCCAGCCAAGCAGGGACAGGATCCAAAACGCCGGCGTCTCCGGTAAGCGGCAGAGGCCACTGGAGCACTGCGGGAGGGGGCCCCTCTCCCGCCACTGATAAAAGTGATCAATCGGCGAATCTGCCACTGAGACCACTTTTATCTGACAGCAGACCGCCCGCTGAAGAAGTGGATACCAGAGTTATGGGAGCTGGCTGCTGCCATAACAACGATATTCCACTTCAAAGAGCCGCCGTATAATGACGGCAGGCAGTTCGTAAGTGGTTAAAGTAGTTCTAATTGCTGGACATTTTTTACTTTAATGCATGCTCTGCATTAAAAGGTAGAAAAAAAAAAAAAGTCTCATTACTTGTATTGCCCTCTCACCCCCCTGTGTACCTACCCTTGCCCGCTCCCGATCCAGTGATATGCCCATCTGCAGCGTCTCTCTTGGCTCACAGTGGCAGCAGCAGAGCCATTGTCAGTCAAATCCTGTGAGCAGAAAGTGGAGGGCCAGGGCTGAGCCCTGAGGTGGTTCGGAGCTGCTCTTTTTTAACTAAAACAAACACCACACACACTTAATACTCACCTATCATATATCTCCAATGGGATACAGACAAAACCTGACACTGGTTTTAACCCTTCCCTGCTCTATAGAGAATTAAAAATAAAATAAAAAATAAATAATGGGTATACGTAAAATGTAACTACTATACTTAGCATGGGGGTCAGTTAGGATTGAATTATTTGAAAATATTCCCACTGTGGTGCTGTACTTAACATAAAATATTAAAGCGAAGTTCCACTTGGGGAAGAAGAAGAAAAAGAAGAAAGAAGAAAGAAGGAAGAAAGAAGGAAGAAAGAAGGAAGAAAGAAGGAAGAAAGAAGGAAGAAAGAAGGAAGAAAGAAGGAAGAAAGAAGGAAGAAAGAAGGAAGAAAGAAGGAAGAAAGAAGGGGCCGGACATTCGGTAGTTCCCCGATCTTTCCACGAAAGTGGGAGCATATACCTGGATTTGACAGGCATCCGCTCCGCCCTGAAAAGGTGCCAATATGTGGCACCCAGAATGGGGGAGGAATCCAATCCGTGGAAGTTCCATTTCTGGGTGTAAATCAGCTATAATGTGCAGTACTTTATGTGTTAACATGCATTGCATTATGGCAACCCATTCATGTTAAAGTGTTGCAAGAGTACAGCAATGGAACAAAAATCATGCCTTCACCTTTTTTTTTACCATAGCATAGCGCAGAGTATAAATGATTGGCACAGTAATGCACTATACAGACTATCATGTGTCAACATGAGTTATGGTAATGGGGGGTAAAATCAAGGTCACCATTCCACATAGGTGTAAGGCCGGGTTCACACTGGTATGACACGACAGTTGTACGACTGTGGATTCGACTTTGCCCTGCAACTTGAAGTCCAACATGCGTCCGACTTCAATGAACAGGGATCGGGATCGGACTTTGATCCCTGACAATACCAGGCACTGTGTCTGGTATGAATCTTTAGGGGGAACTCCACGCCAAATTGAAAAAAAAAAAAACGGCATGGGTTCCCCCTCCAAGAGCATACCAGGCCCTTTGGTTTGGTATGGATTTTAAGGGGAACCCCCACGCAAGGTGCTTTGGGATAGGGGGTTCCCTGCCCCAAAGCACCCACCCCGCCATGTTGAGGGCATGCCACCAGGTACGGTTCGGGGGGAGGGGGGCGCTCGCTCGTCCCCACCTCCTTTCCTGACCTGCCGGGCTCGGATAAGGGTTTGGTATGGATATGGAGGGGGACCCCACGCCGTTTTTTTGGCATGGGGGGGTTCCCCTTATAATCCATACCAGACCGAAGGCCTGGTATGCTCTTGGAGGGGGAACTCATGCCTTTTTTTTAAAGAATTTGGCGTGGAGTTCCATCATCAGAGCACAAGTCGCATGCCAAAGTCGGATCAGTTAAGAATGCGATCCGACTTTAGTGATATTCAATGGGCTGAAGTAGGATCAAAGTCGGACCAAAGTAGTGTAGGAGTCAGACCAGTTAAGATGGCTCCCATAGGGAAACATTGATTTTCACACGTCATGCGACATGAGCTTCCAATGGCGGAGCGTTTGTCGTACCAGTGTGAACCCGGCCTAAAGCTTTAATTTTCTGACCTGCAGCATGTGGTATGTGGATGTAGGAGGGGCTTTTGAAAAGGGCAGGCAGTATGTGCTTTTCATATGTTACATGATGATTTTGGGAAACTTTCAGCTTACGAAATCTGAGCTGACATATTACATATTTAAATGCATATATCATGTTGTTTTAGGGCAATTCAGATGTTGAGAGCTAAAAAAAAAACCAAAAAAAAAAAACATAAAATAAATGGCAAACAGTGTGTATATACACACACACACCAATATATATATATATATATATATATTTAAAAAATAAATTACACACACGCATCCCTCTTATGATTGATTTAGCCCCTGTTCACACCGATGTGATTTGTCATGCAATTTAACAGTTCCAAATTGCATGACAAGTCGCACCCCATTGCAAGCAATGGAATCTTTCATGGCGCCTTGCATAGACTTCTGTTAAATCAAGTCGCAAGCCACAATGAAATAAGTGGTAAAATTCTCACTGATCTGCAGCTTTGAAGTACCATGATTTAAAAGCCACACCAGTGTAAACTAGGGCTTACTCATTGATACCTTGCGTTCCAAATATTAAAATGAATTAATTTAATTATTAAAAACAGACACTGCCATCCTCTTGCCCTTCCACAGCCATCAAGAAACACCAAGCACTTCTAAGTATGGAGGAGCAAGTGACCTGTTACCTTGTGATGGGCCGATCATTAAGCCTGAAGACTGTCACATGACCAGGAGGGGTGGGGTTGCTGCTTCATTGGGTTACCAACACAGCAGTTTTCAGTGTCTGTGAAGGAACAAAGGCAAGGCAAATATAAGATAGTCGTTGGAATGTCCTTTCCAGAGACACGGTCACCTTACCATGCATGAGCAAGGTGACACCGCCTCGAGTGCCTTATAATAATCTAAAAGTATTTCTTACGTATCAGTCTGTTCAGATTTATCAAAATGTCAGCATACTTAAACAACAAAAAATAGCAGGTAATGACAACTTTCATAAGTTGGATTGTTACTGGATGTTCATGAAATGGTGGTTTTCTAGAACACACACAGGTGTGAAGAGTGATGAGTTTCGTGTTGAAAGCAGAAGTGATGCAACATTATTTTGCTTCCGCTGTGTGATGAGACACCTAGCTAACAGGTGGGAAACCTCACTTTGTATTACTCGCAGCGCACGCAGTGAATGATGAGAGTCATGTAAGAGCTTACTGAGTTTCAAAGAGGGCAAATTGTTGGTGCCCACTTTGCTGGTGCCTCTGTGACTGAAGATGCCAATTTGCGGTGTTGCCAGGTACAGTATCAAAGGTTATGACAGCATACTGTATACAGTTTCCAGGAAAACATTTTCCGATAAGCATAAGTGCAGTCCACATGGTCAACTGACCAAAAGAGACAGGTTCTTTTATCCCTATTTTGCCCCAAAGACTCACTTTATGATTCTTCTAGCCCCCAGTGTTTTTACAGCACTGTCCTGAACTCCAGGTCAGGAAGCATGCTTTGCTGTTATTGTTTAAACAGTCAAGTGATCTACTGCATTGGGACCACATGTCCCATGATTCTCTGCACTGCTGGCATCTTTGCGCATGCCTAACTGTGCCTATGCCTGATCATTTAGCCTTTGCTTGTTGCTTTGTAATGCAAGTGTGTGTCAGTACACAGTCCCGGCCAGGAGCATGTGCACAAACGGTGACTTTGGGGAGTCCCTGCAAAGCAATAGAGCCACCCTCTAGGTAGAAACCAATAAGATTCAGCAGATGCTCATGCAATGCTCAGCAGAATATGAACAATATCTCACATAAAACTCAGATGATTCAAAACAGTATTATAGTATACAGCAAGATACATAAAGCGCAAAAATATTCTGACATCAAAAATACCCAAATAAATTCTAACTTCCAAAAAACGAGGAGGTAACTAAGAAGGAAGGAAGAAAAGGATAGTTAAGAAAGGTGTATGTGCATTGGCAAGAAGGACAGGAGGACTTCATTCTCCAGAGTAATTCTCCAAGAGGGTCTCCCCTTCGTCCAAATACACAAACATGTTCCAATAGGACCATGTTTTAGTATATTGCTCTCTCCTGTTTTGGGCAGTAAGCATCAGATCCTCCAGAGTATTAATATTCCTGACTCTATTAAGCCACATAGTGATGGAAGGAGGATTGGGGTCTTTCCAGCACAGAGTAATACAAGCTTTGGCGGCATTGATCCTATGACGAAGGACCGATTTCTTAAACATCAAGGGGAATTTGTGAGCAGTGAAGCAAAAAGAAGGCAGGTTTCTCCGGTATTGGGTAATCAGTAAATTGTTGAGGATCTTCTGCACCTCTGACCAGTACTGTTTAAGTTTCAGACAGGACCAGAAAATGTGGAGCAAAGTCCCCTATTCCTCATGGCATCTCCAGCTACGATCCGAAGCCTCCAGAAAGTAGTTACCGAACCGATGGGTGAGGTACCAATGCGTCATTAATTTGTGATTGAATTCCTGAGTACACGTACATATGGATGATTTCAAGGCAAGGTGAATAGGTGTCAAGGTTCTCTTAACATCCCTTTCCAATTTACTAAGGCCAGGCATAGTAAAATCATCTGATGGGGAGATCCTAGCTTCCCTCCAGGCACAGGTGGTGTGCCTGAAGAGAAGCTAGGATTCCCCAAAATAGGGAACAGGGGTGATTGGGAGGAGGAAAGATCAGGATTCCGGCAGACCATAGAGCCGACTCAGAGCGTGTGGTCTATAGTGGCATGCAGCGTAAGAGAAGTCGGAAAGGCTGCGTAGCACCATGGTGCCCTACACAGGGGAATGGGACTATATTGCTCCTCAATGGCCGTCCAAAGCTTAAGCTCTCTATGTCTGCACCATTCGATCACCCTGCCAAGGCGATTGCCTCGGTAGTATTTAAATGCATCCGGAACCACTACTCCACCATAGCCCTTCGGCAACATCAAGGAGTCTGCAAAGCCTGGGTCTTTTGTGAGCCCATATAAACTTGGTGAAAAGAGCATGGATTTAACAAAAAAAAAAAAAAAAAAAGGCTGAGGGAATGGAGATGAGTAATGTCTGAAAGAGATACAAAAAATTTTGGTGAGGTTACAGCAACCAAACCAAGAGTGCAAGCCTTGATGCCACTTAACTAAAAGGGCCCAGACTTTACTAAGCAAGGGTGGGAAATTCAAAGCAAAAGGTATAAGTTAGGTTTGGAAAAATGTGGGTGCCCAAATACTTTAAAGTGACACTAAAGGTTCGTTTTTTTTTGTTTTTTTTTTAAATAACAAACATATCATACTTACCTCCACTGTGCAGCTCGTTTTGCACAGAGTGGCCCCGAACCTGCTCTTCCCTCGGCGGCTCTCTCAGCTCCTCCCTGCATCAGATAACCCCCTGGGAGAAGCACTCTCCCGGGGGGGTTACCTTGCGGGCGCGCTCCTGAGTACAGCATTCAGCGTCCATAGACACTGAATAAAGGACTCTGCCCCGCTCCCCGGCGGCCGCGTCATTGTATTTGATTGATAGCACAGCCATTGGCTTCCGCTGCTGTCAATCTATCCAATCAAGTGCCAAGAACCCCCTGCAGAAAGAGAGCGCGTCCCCGTGGGACAAGTTTGAGGGTTCAGGTAAGTAAAATGGGGGGGCTGGTCAAGGACAGGTGTTTTTTCACCTTAATGCATAGGATTTAGTGTCCCTTTAACACAGAAGATGCCTATTTAGATTTGAAATTAATTTGTAGAGTGTGGCGAAACGGAGAAGGCAGGGCAACTCCCATCGCTTTCGATTTGATAAAGTTAATTTTCAGGTTTGGTAAAGCTCTGTAACGGTCAAAATTCCTCCAGAAGATTAGGCAGAGAAATATGCAGGTTAGACAGGGAGAAGAGCAAATCATCTGCATATGCAGAGACTTTATGTTGAGATCTCCCACCTGCAGACCGGAAATATCGGGGTTTAAACTGAACCCTATTCAAGGAAGGGCTCCAGCTAGAGGGCAAATAGCAAGGGTGAGAGGGGACAGCCCTGCCGAGTACCGCTGGATAAAGAGAACGGTACTCGGTTAAAGAGAACGGTTAAAGAGAAAACACCCCATTTGCCTTGACCGAGGCCTGTGGGGCAAAATACACACTAGAGATCCACTGGAACATCTTATCACACAAACCCATAGGCCTCAAGACCGTAAACAAAGGCCCAGTTCACCCTGTCAAAGGCCTTCTCGGCATCGGTACTTAGAAAAACACAGAGGGAACCAGAATGGCTGGTGAAGTTGACCAGGTTAAGGACTTTAGTGGTATTGTCTCTCACTTCGTGAGAGGGGATGAAGCCCACCTGGTCTAAGTGAACCAGCTGGGGCAGCTGAGATTGAAGATGGGAAGAAGCTTGGTAAAAAGCTTCAGGTCCACATTGAGCAGTGGAATCGGTGGGTAACTGCCATAAACAGAAGGGTCTTTTCCTTTTTTTGGAATGACTGAAATATGTGCCAAAAGCGCGGCTGGGGGGGAAAAGAGGTAGACTGTCCAAGAGCATTGAATACTTTGATTGTATGTGGGCCTAGCAAGGGCAGTAGAGTCTTGTAATACTGTATAGTTAAATCCATCTGGGCCGGGTACTTTCGTGGATTTAGCTGCCTTTACTGCTGTTTGCAATTCCTCCAAGGTAATAGGGGCTGCTAGGTCTTGGCAGACTGGAGATGGATAACTTCCTGCAAGATTACAATGCCTCTTTGGCATTATAGCCAAGAAGGTCTGATACCCGACGACAAAGGTGGGCAAGGTCAATCCCCAAAGAAGGGACAGGTGTCTTATGTTGCAGTTCAAGGCCGGAATGTCAGCAAGCAACTTCATTAGTTGTGCTTCTCTGGCTTTTTTTATTCAAACAAGGTTTTATTGAGTAACTGGTGCATACATAATATGATTACGTTAGCATTTTGACTTTGTAACAATATAACAATTATTGTAACTTGAATAAAAATGATATTGAGTACAAACATATTTGACATGTAATGATATTCAAGGTGTATATATTTGGTTTGTATAGACTGTCCATCCATACTTATATCCATTAAGTCACTCTGTATTCATGTGATTACATTAGACACAGGTAGAAGATTCTTGAAGCCATCTATCCCAGATCTTATTGTACTTGGCTGGGCAACCTCTGTTAATATATATACATTTCTTATACGGTAATGTATTATTTATCTCCACCTTCCATTGCACTACTTTAGGAGACTCATACCTCATCCATTTTTTGGCTATAACCTTTCTTGCTGCAAAGAGTGTTTCATATAGAAAAGTTTTTGTATATTTGTCAGTTGTGTCTGGAACTATACCCAGGAGGCACTGTTTAGGATCTAGAGCTAGAGGTGATCCCATGGTGTAGTGTTTCTCTGGCTTTTTTAATACGAGATTCATGCTTGATCAGGATACCCCGGATAACCTCCTTGCGGGCCTCCCACGCCATACCATGGTCACTCCCAGGAACATTGTTCGTCTTGAAATACGCTGCAAGTTCTTTAGAAACATCAGTTAAAACCTCAGGGGTCTGTAACAGACTTTCATTCAAGCACCATCGCCACTCTGGGGAGAGATTTGAATTAGAAAGGAGAAAGAAAAAATGCAGCAGAACTGGAGCATGGTCAGACCAAGTTATGCGACCTACATGGATATCTAGGAGGTATCTAGGACGAAGGAAAGCAGTTGATGGGGGGACCAGAAATAGATCTATGCGAGAATTTTGTTAGGTGAATTGTAGAGAAGAAAATGCAATCTCGTTCCCCAGCCTGCAAAATGCGCCAGTCATCCACTAACTGCAGTTCGTGCAGCGTTTGCAGGATACGTTTTCTGGAGCCGAAAGGAACAGAGGAAAGTGCCAGAAGAAGTGTCCATTCCACGGTCAAAAGGAACATTAAAAATCTCCTCCGAGGAACAATTTGCCTTCCACAAACTCCACAAGCTTTGAGAGGGTTTTACAAATAAAAGAATCTTGGGGCATATTTTGTGCATATATTTTAGCCAATGTCACTTTAATGCCCCTTAAGAAAAAGATAATGGACACCAGTATCACAGCATGTATCGGAAAGAGACCAGGGAATACGACTAGAAAATCAGAATGGAAGCCCCCTTAGACTTTGCTTCTTGATTAGAGGCAGGATATACATAAGGAAAAAAAAAATCTGTTCTGAAGGAAAGGAAGTCAGCCCTCCTTAATACGAGTTTCCTGCACAAATGTTACATGCGTACGGGAGCGTTTCAGATCATTAAGAAGCATCCTCTGCTTCTCAGGAACATTAAGCCCCTTGGTGTTTAGAGAAGGCGGGAGAGAGGGAGAGAGGGGGAGAGGCAGACAAAGGCCTAAGTGAACACAAGAAGGCACTCACTACTGAACACTCAGGTTCACGTGGGTGCGGGCCTATGTGGGAGAGTGGTTGGAAACAGACAAAGAGCAGAGCCCCGAGCCCAGACTCCCCATCAAACGTTCAGTCAAAAAAATATGATGCAGTAGCAGAGCTCAAAAAATTAAAAAAAAAACACAGACACACGAGAAAGTAGTAAACATCTACCATTAGGTTGAGAAGCTATGAGTCATATATAGCAGTGGTCATCAACCCTGTCCTCAGGGCCCATTAACCCCTTCCCGACCGGCGCACACCGATGTACGTCAGCAGAATGGCACGGCTGGGCAAATGGACTTACAGGTACGTCCATTTGAATTCCCCGTCCTGCCATTGCGCGCGCGTGCCGGCAGGGAGCTCCGTGAGTCGGGTCGCGGGTCCCGCAGACTCGATCGCCGCGGGGATACCCACGATCGCCTCACAGAGAGGACGAACGGGGAGATGCTGATGTAAACAGCATCTCCCCGTTCTGCCTAGTGACAAGTGTCACTGATCACACCTCCCTGTCATCGGGAGCAGTGACCAGAGTAATGACACTGCTAGCCCATCCCCCTACAGTTAGTAATCACTCCCCTAGGACATACTTAACCCCTCCCCGCCCCCTAGTGGTTAACCCCTTCACTGCCAGTGTCATTTACACAGTAATCAGTGCATTTTTAATCGCTGTATAATTGACAATGGTCCCAAAAATGTGTCAAAAATGTCCGCCATAACGTCGCAGTCACAATAAAAAAAAAAAAAAATCGCTGATCGCCATTACTAGAAAAAAATTATTAATAAAAATGCCATAAAACTATCCCCTATTTTGTAAATGCTATAACTTTTGTGCAAACCAATCAATAAACGCTTATTGCGATTTTTTTTTTTACCAAAAATATGTAGAAGAATGCGATTGGCCTAAACTGAGGAAAAAAAATGTTTTTTTTATATATTTTTGGGGGATATTTATTATAGCAAAATGTAAAAAATAATGCATTTTTTTCAAAACTGTCGCTCTTATTTTGTTTATAGCGCAAAAAATAAAAAAAATAAAAAAAAAAATCGCAGAGGCGATCAAATACCACCAAAAGAAAGCTCTATTTGTGGGGAAAAAAGGACGTCAATTTTGTTTGGGAGACACGTCGCACGACCGCGCAATTGTCAGTTAAAGCGACGCAGTGCCGAATCGCAAAAAACGCTCTGGTCAGGAAGGGGGTAAAATCTTCCGGGGCTGAAGTGGTTAACAGGCCAGGTTTTATGTATTACCTTGGGGAGATGCAGATTAGAATACTGCAATCACTGAGCAGCAAATTATATCACCTGTGACGTATTTCAGTTATCTTGCAAACCTGGCCTGTTAGTGGATCCTGAGGACAGGGTTGATGATCACTGATATAAAGAACTCTTGAGAACTCAGTCTAAAGAGACCCCCATAACATACCAGCATCCCCGGTTAAAGTGCAGAGTCGGGGCATCAGGGGATATGTGGGGTCTCACATAAGAGCCACAATGCCTGGAGAAATAAATCAGAATAAGGCCTCTAAAAGGCCCCCATCTCTTTACATTGATATACCCGTCTCAACACAGCCTCAGACTACTCGAGAGGTGGCCAGAGACCCAGGTGATCACCACGCCACAGTCTGCATCATACTCCCCTAGCTCCCTCTGGGTAGGAGCACCTTCTCAGAACCCAATATCAGCCATCACCTGTCACACCCACTCCGCATAGTCTCATAGTCATGCCAACTTTGTGCAGACCACATTAGATACCAGGGTGTAGCAGGGGGCGCGCGGAGGAAGGGCCACAGCAGCCCGAAGGGGGTAAAAAAAAAAAAAAAAAAACTCAGCCACGGAGACAGGAAGGGGTCTCCCCAGGATTGTGCGCTCCATGGCAAGTGTCCACATCTAGGATATTACATCTTAACCCCTTTTGTTTTTTTTTTCTTTTGTTTTTTTTCTTTTAAATAAATCTTTGTTTATTTCCTTAATATACAGACAAAAAAACAAAACAAAACAAAACAAAAAACACCACATCATACACATTGTGCCAAATACAAAGTCAAGATCCAAATTACATCGCATAGCATCCACTAATTCAAGAATTGGAAGAAAAAAAAAAAAAATTAACGAAAAAGGTATTTTAACTGAGCTGTGATCTTAGCCATATCATTTGTCAAGTTAAATATCAATCCACATCTAATATAACAAAAGTAAACTTTAGTCCCTTCTATCCACAGTGCCCCAAGCATCCTGTATATAGAAATATCTATATTATAATTAGGAATGAGCTTTCTGTTCAGATCGAACATGAGTTCGCCTCGAACATTGGCTGTTCGCAGAAAACCAAACATTATGGACCGATCTCGCTAAGTTTGAGCGCCGCGTAACGGCGGGAGCGCAGTGTATTGCTGTTTGATGATTGGCCAAAGCATGCACTATGACCTGCATGCTTTGGCCAATCCCAGCACCCTCAGCTAAGAGAGCCATAATTGGCCAAAGGCAGGGTGCCTTTGGCCAATTATGGCTCAGGGGGACTAAGTCCACGCCCCACACTATATAAGGCTGCCTGCACATCAGCCCCGTGTAGTGTGTTGTTGGCGTGGATGGAGAGAGAGCTTCATTTAGATTGAGCAGGCAGGTTATTCAGTTAGCTGCAGTGTATTTAATATATATTTGCAGAGAGTCTCTCTCATATATATATTATATATACATACACACACACACACACACACACACACACACACACACACACACACTATCCAGTTTAGCTATATCTGACTGCAGGCCGTTCCCAGTGTACTTTTTCTAATATACTTCAGGCGGTGTACACAGTACTGTGCACTCATAGGGCAGTTGCTACTACTTTTCTGGTGGTGTATACAGTACAGTACACCCATAGTTGTTATTACACTTCTGTTGGTGTACACAGTACCGTGCAACCCTAGTGCACTTGCTACTACTTTACTGGGGGTATACACAGTACACAATACAGTGTAGTGTGGTTTTGCTAAACAAAATTTACAGCATGTCCTAAAGGCCACCAAGAAGAGGCAGACGCTCACAGGCCACTAAAAGCAGGCAAGCAGGCTCTGTGTCTACAGTCAACAATGCTGGTCGTGGACATAGTGAATCCTCAGCACGTGGCCTTGGGGCATGCTTCTCCTTTTTTTCTGCAGCTGGCCGTGTTATTGAGCCACAACATGCTAAAGAGCTGGTGGAATGGATAACAAAGCCCTCCTCATCTTCTGTCACCCAGGCTCAGAGTAGTTTTCCTGCCAATGCAGCTGCCAAAGCAGCCTATTCCATAGGCTCCATGTCAACAGCCACTCCTTCCTTAGCCCCACCATCATGCACGCAGGAGTCCCCCAAACTATTCGACCACAGTGTCAGGTACATGCTGCAGGAGGATGCGCAGCGATTTGAAGGCTCCGATGATGGTACCCAGGTTGAGGAAGGGAGTAATGTGAGCCTAGAGAGGGGGTGCCCAAGAAGGTCAAGAAACTGGCAGTCATGTTACCCTAGCTGCAGCATACTGCCAAGTTTGCTCCAGTGATGAGGAGGGAGGAGATGAGGAGGTCACTAACTCTACTTGGGTGCCTGAGAGAAGAAGAAAGAAGAAAGAAGGAAGAAGGAAGAAGGAAGAAGGAAGGAGGAAGGAGGAAGGAGGAAGGAGGGAGGAGGGAGGAGGAAGGAGGAGGAGGAACATCTCCAACGAGGCAGGATGCCCTCCAGGAGGCAGCTTAAGGGCAGCCACCCTATTGCATCACACTACAGAGCTAAGCAGGTGCAGGGCGCTGCTGACTCCCCACATAATTTTGAAAAGATCTTGGTGTTGGCCTTTTTTCACACATGTGCAGCAGATCACACAGTTGCTGTTTGCAACATATGTTTGAAGCGTATCAAGCGTGGCCAAAACAGCAGCCGCTTGGGCACCACATGCTTGACCAGACATATGATGACCTCCCATGCAGTTCGTTGGCAACAGCACTTAAAAGACCCACATCAAAGAACAAGGCGGACCTCTCCTTGCTCCTCATCAGCTGGGATCTCCAACTCCACTATACCTCCATTCCTCTCAGAAACCTGCACTGAGAGGAATGAAGATATAGAAATAGGTGTCCCAAGTACTTGCGGCCAATCTGCTAGCGGTACACCAACATCGGATTTTAGCAGGCAAATTTCCCTACCCCAGTTGCTAAACCGTCAAAAGAAATTCGGTCCCAGCCATTCACATGCTCAGCATCTGAATGCTAGCTTGGCCAAGTTGCTAGCACTGCAACTGCTGCCTTTTCAGCTGGTAGACTCTGCCCCTTTCGTGAATACGTGGAATGTGCGGTACCTCAGTGGCAGGTTACCAAACGCCATTTATTTTTATTGAAGGCCATTCCGGCTCTCTACCAGCATGTGGAAGGCAATGTCTTGGCCTCGTTGGACAGGGTGGTCAACAGTAAGGTGCACATTACTGCTGACTCATAGTCCAGCAGGTACGGACAGGGATTTTACCTTTCTTTCACAGCGCACTGGGTAACACTGCTGGCAGCTGGGAAGGATGCAGGACAGGGTTCAGTATTGTTGGAGCTTGCTCCACCACCACACCTCCAAAATGCTAGTGGTGATTCTGCCACAGCTCTCTCCTCCACCCCCTCCTCCTCTTCTTCCTCTATTGCCTCTTCCTCTGCAGATTTCTGCTCTGAACCAGCGGTGCTCTGTAGGCATTCAAGGGGCTACACAAGCACTCAGGCAAAAAGATGCCATGCGGTGCTCGAGTTGGTCTGCTTGGGGGACAAGAGCCAAACTGGGGCAGAGATTTTGTCAGCTCTGCAGGGGCAGGCTCAGTGGTGGTGACGCCACGCCAGCTTCAGCCAAGAATGGTTGTATGAGACAATGGCACCAACCTCCGTCAGGGACACTGGACCCATGTTCCCTGTTTGGCTCACGTCACGTCCTAAATTTGGTGGTGCAGCGGTTCTTGAGCAGGTACCCTGGCTTACAGGATCTCATGAGGCCAGCCAGGAAAGTCTGTGGTCATTTCCGCCGGTCATATAATGCCAGTGCTCGGCTGGCTGACATTCAAAGAGAATGCAACCTTCCCAAGAACCGCCTCATTTGTGACATGCCCACCAGGTGGAACTCAACATTGGCAATGGTGCAGCGGCTGCACACGCAGCAGAGGGCCATCAATGAGTACCTGTGCGAGTATGGCACCAGGACAGGGTCAAGGGAGCGTGGCTATTTTTTGCCACGCCACTGGCTACTGATCAAGGATGCATGCACTTCCCTGTCACCATTTGAGGAGGCCTCTTGTTTTCCTGTTGGAGCACATGCTTCATCAAATAATAGACAGGGCACTTGAGGCAGAACAGCGGGAGAAAGAGGAGGACTTCCTTACCTCTCAAGGCCCTTTTTATCCAGATACTAGTATTCCTGCAGGCCTGCTGAGAAGAGGAAGTGGAGGAGGAAGGAGAAAGAGGAAGGAGTAAGGAGGGAGGAGGGAGGAGGGAGGAGGATAACGCTCAGCAGCAGTCTTCAAGGGATAATTTGCAGTCCCCAGAAACCCATGGAGTTGTACGTGGCTAGGAGGAGGTGGTTGAGGATCATGTGATCCTTAGTGACCCAGAAGACTCAGGATAGAATGCCTCTGCAAACTTACACTGCATGGCCTCCCTAATCCTGCAAAGCCTGTGAAAGGACCCTAGGATTTGTGGTATCAAGGAGAGGGATCATTACTGGCTGGCAACCCTTCTTGATCCACGTTACAAGGGTAAGGATGAAACATCTTGGGGAGGCCTTGCAGAAAGGTTCGTGCAATGCGTTTCCAGGGCCTGGGAGGTTACAATTTCCTGGTGCTGGACAACGTGTTGCTGAGGCTTCGTTCAGTCACAGAAAGAGCGGTGGAGAAGGTGGCCGGCTGACCGATGCCTTCAGACAATCTTCAGTCCTCAGCGCCCAGGTCTGATCAGTTCCAGCAACCATCACCAGCATCTGTATTACATGGTGCAGGAATATCTAGGGGCAAGATCAGACTTGGAGACCTTTCCACCTGAACATCCACTGGGTTACTGGATCTTGAGGATGGACCACTGGCCAGAGCTTGCTCAATATGCAATTTAGCTACTGGCCTGTCCTGCATCCAGCATTCTTTCTGAACTCACATTAAGTGCTGCTGGAGGCTTTGTAACCGTTCACAGTGTGCGCCTGTCCACAGACTGTTGATCGGCTCACATTCATAAAAATGAATCAGTCTTTGATCACCAGCTACCAAGCACCTGATGCTGATGTAACTGATTGATATTTCTATGGATGTGGGATCCCTTGAAGACTGCATATGCTGAGTGACTATCCTATTCCTCAATCTTCATGATGATAGCTTCTAGGAATATTTTCGGTTCAGGGCACCACCACTGCCTAAGGCCCAATTTTTCTGCACCTGTTTAACAGGGGCGTGTAATTACAATTTTTGATCTAATATTTCACAGCAGGCCCGTTCCAGCGACCACCAAGAGTAACTGTGAGGGCTTACAGTGTTCTGGTACCAATGCCTAAGGCCCATTTTTCCACACAGTGTATAGGGCAGGCCGTATGGTGTATACAGGCGGTCCCCTATTTTCTAACACATGTCTTACAAACGACTCCTACTTAGAAATGGAGGGAGACAACAGGAAGTGAGAGGAAATCTACCCCTAGGAAGGGAAATTCTCTCTTGTAAGAGTTAATATGGGAAAAAGGTGTCTACACTGATGCTTTATCACCAATCCTTGTTTCCCTAATTACCCAAAATTTTCTAAATCCAATTGTCATTGGGACAGAAAGTGAGGTGAAATCTCCTAAATAGGGGCATATGGCACAGACAGCAAAACAAATGTTACAGGGGTGATGATAACCCTTCCCTATGTTATCCAAAAAGTTTAAAAATAGATTTTTTGGCTGGAGCTACACTTACAAAATGTACCTGTACCAAATTACAAACAGATTCAACTTAAGAACAAACCTACAGTCCCAATCTTGTTTGTAACTCTGGGACTGCCTGTATACTGCTGCTGTTCAGAGTATATAGGGCCTGGGGGCCCCACGCCTTTTTTTTTTTTTTTTTTTTTTTAAATGGTTGCGGGGTTCCCCTTAATATCCTTACCAGACCCAAAGGGCCTGGTAATGGGCTTGGTGTGGGGGGGGGGGGGGGGGGCAACATTACATTACAGCCACAAGCAGTTTTAAATGACTTTTATTCCTTTAGAAATGTCATTTTGTGCAGGGACTGTTCTAAACATGGAAAAATGTGCCACTTTACAGGCATACTATAGTCACCCCCAGGCACGATATTTAAAGGAATAATTCACTTTTATTGTTTCACTTTAATCATTATTAAAATCACTGCTCCCGAAAAAACATCAGTTTTTAAAACTTTTTTTTGCATTGATACATGTACCATGGGGCAAGAAATGGGTCCCCAAAGGCTTTTTATGACAATAACTTGCATATTAGCCTTTAAAATTAGCACTTTAGATTTTTCACGTTCGGGTCCCATAGACTTTAAACGGTGTTCGCACAGATTTTTTTGCCGGTTCGCATGTTCTGCCACGTACTGAACTGGGGGGTGTTCAACTCATCCATAAATATAATCAATATTATAATCAATAACCCCATGGACAATGGATGCCATATATGGCTTGTCCAGCCACTTTGCCCAGACTTTATCATACTTACTAGGACAGCCCCTGTTAATGTAGGTATCTCTATACAGTGGGAGATTTACCAATTGTTTCCAGTATAAAAACCGTAGAAGAGAGTTTCTTTTAATGTAAAGCAATAGCTTTTCTTGCATAAAACAATGTAGTAACAAACACTCGCTCAGATACTGTAGGGAGAATAGCCTCCACCAAACCCAACAAACATACAGACACTGAAACCAGCAGAGGAGCTGAAGTAATAGAGTTCAACAAATCCACCACTTCCACCCAAAAAAATTACTATATATGGACAGGTCCAGAAGATGTATGTGAAATCTCCCTGGGTACTCCACACCGCCAACACTCAGAAGAACACACAGGAGTTATCTTTTGAAGTCTGTGTGGCATGATATATGCTCCATGTACCAATTTAAATTGGATCCTACGGTCTTTCAAGAATACCAGAGATCACAGAGGGAAATCCCACACACTCCTCCAATCTTCCATGTCCAGATTCGGTATGTTGTGCATCCACCTAGCTCCAAGTTCCTCTAATGGCTGGAGGGAAATTAAAGTAAGATGAGAATACAGTCTCGATGTGGACCTCTCCAAACATTCAGACCTAAGTACTGATTCTAGAGTAGATTGTGTGATCATTAAACTATCTTGTGGAATCTGGGCATGAAAAGTATGGGAAAGCTGAAAATATATAAATAAATGGGAAATAGGCAAATTAAAAGCTGAGGCAAGTGTAGAGAAAGTGGACAATTTCTGATCAGTAGCCACTTGAGTAAGTAGTTTGATATCATACTTAGTCCAGGCAATTTACAAAACTGGAGGAAGAGTAGGATTAAACCACAAAGGGGCATTTGGAGAAATTAAGACCTTAGAATAATGTTCGCATTCAAGGCCAGCCTCCCAAGCTCGAATAGTGTTGAGCATTGAAGCAGTCAACTGGCAGGGTGCCCTGCGGCCCCTAAATACAAGTACGTTAATAGCTGCTATAGAACCTACCACCACTGCTTCCAACCGGGTGGAGGAGTTAGATAAATCTGGATAAATGCGGCCGTAACCAGCTGAGTGGCCAAAAAATATTTATATAAATCCGAGAAAGCTAAACCACCCTGGTCACAAGGGCGCATCAGGGCGGTTAATACCTGGGGTTCTTTGAACCCCATAAAAAAGGATGAAAAAAGTTGATTTAATCTTGTAAAGAAGGAGACAAGGAGCCACTGGGGAGAGTGTCTAAAAAGATACATGAATTTTTGTATAATTTTGGTATAATTTTAATTTTTAAAAGATTAAAACGTCCCAGTAAGGATAATGGTAGAGACTTCCAAACGTTCAACTTTGACCCAATGGGGGTTATTTAGGAAAGGCAAATCCACTTTGCACTGCAAGTGCACTTGAAAATGCAGTCGCTCTAAATCTAAGGGGTAGATCTGAAATGAGTAGAAGTTCTGCTGATTTTATCATCCAATCATGTGCAAGCTAAAATGCTGTTTTTTTATTTTCATTGCATGTCCCCCTCGGATCTACAGCGACTTTACTTCCAAGTGCACTTTCAGTGCACTTGCAGTGCACAGTGGATTTTCCTTTAGTAAATAACCCCCAATATCTCCTAGTATCTGGGTCAGATTCAAGGAAATAAATTCAGAGGCTTGACAGGAAATTACAACTCCTAAAGTATTTGAAATTCTCTACTCACAGCAATGGAATATATATCGAAGCCGTACTACGGGCCTCGATGTCTACTGGGAACCGCAAGGACTTTTCCAAGGTAAATTCCAAGTCCAATTTACCTTCAGCCCAGTAACTGTTGAAAACGAATCCAAAATCTGTAGGGCCCCTTGGAGAGATGGTCAAGCGTCGTTCAAAAATAACGTTACGACCAAACCTCAGCATACATGTAATCAATAACATTAGGTTATAGGCAGCAAAAAAAAAAAACCCACAAGACATAATACATGAAACAGAAATCAAGAAAATAGGTCAAAGTCAGCAAGGATCATGAGCTGCAAGCCAATAAGTCAGAAGGGTATTCTTCTTAATGAGGCATAACCTGTAACCACGTGGGCTTCCAGAGATGAGGGTTGGGGGGGTGGGGCGGGTATGAGTGGCTGTTACTCCCAGGGTAATGAAAACTTTAATGGTGCAAAGCCCTCCAAGGCACTGCAATTAGATTGTGGGTTGATCCAGAGAAGTAATATAGGTCTTTTGGTGGAGGCAAGGATATTGGCAGTCAAAAACAGTTGAAACTGAGACCCAGAAAAAAAAAAAGGAAGAAAGAAAGAAACAAACAAAGCCCTTCAATGTGCAAGTGAAACATACCCAGGTTAGGGGCTGGCAGCTATAGGTTTAAGGCATAACTAGCGCAGGTGAAGATAGCATCTCACAAGAAAGTTCCTTGGAAACATTAAGACTCATGAACTCCAGGTTGGAAGGAATTGCAGGATCCACTGCGTCCCCTGACCGGTCGAGGAGGGAGACCAGGCACCGTAGAAGAGGGAGCAGATCCTCGTGATGGTCTCAGCAGGGGCTGCAGCCAGTTTGGAACCAGGAAAGCCTCCGTCTCCAGGAACGTAAACAGATCTGGCAGGTCAACAGGGTGGAAAAGTGCAAACGATGCTGAGCCTTTCCTCAAGGTTAGCGAGGGAAAAGAGAGGGAGGCGGGACCGGATGTGGATGGAGGAGTGAGTCAGAGAGGAGCGGTGTGGGTGCTCTCCTCATCCCACCTTACTGCTTGGTAAAGAATATATCCATTGGTAACTATGTAGTTTCGCTGCCTGTTACCTGCTACCAGCAACTCACTGCATGCTACCTGCTGTCGCCTGAAACCGGCTGATGCGCTCTGCTGATCGGTGATAGGCTGGCCCATATGCCGTATGTCCCTACCTGAGGTGGTGCTCTCTCCCCTGGGAAACTGAGGCGCTCCCCCCTTCAGTGTCGTCAAGCCCCCCTGCCGCTTGTCGGGTCTCGCTGGAGTTGGAGCGGTGTGAGACCCGGAAGTGAAGCCGCGATACACAGGAACAGTCAGGACACTCACAGCAAGGGCTGACGTCACGGTGTCAGCAGGGAAGGAACGCTGTGTCCACCGTGAGCGGCGTTTGGGGAGGAAGGCTAAGGTGAATGCCGAACGAGACGCTGGATGAGATGAGAGGGCTCTGAACCTGTGTACCTGGAGGAGAGATCCGGTCAGCTGGAGGGCGAATCTCTGGTGGGGTGAGTTGAAACTCAAAATGTGAACTGGGTCTACATGAAGTGCTGCTATTTTTCACAACATCACCCCTCATGCCTCAGCTCTTGGGAAGAAGCCTAAATAAATTATAGAAATAAACTTTAGAACTTGTGGGTCTTGCTGGCGATAAGAAAAGGGGTTGTGGCACATGGTATTATATCAGCTCATCAGCTCATACTGTGGTATACTACACTGAAAGTTAAACCCAGGGCCATACCAGCTGAAACGTTGTAAAAGTTTGAAACACCCCTAAAAGCACCCCCTTTACATTGGATACTCCCTTATATTGACTATATTGACTCCTAGCCGTCTCATGTACCGTTGCAGTATGATAGGTACTATAGGCCGAAGGGGTTAAAAATGTCGACAAGAAGGAAGGGAGATGAGCAAGCAAATATGGAAGCCATGGGGTCTCAGTCTCTGCGATCAGCCAAAGAGAAGGAAAAAGATAAAGACAAAAGGTGGTGTGTCACTGGTAGCAGGGGCAACGGCAGCTGCGGTGGCGGCAACTGCAAAATTGGAGAGGCTGGTTAACATAACAGACCACACACCAACGAAAGGGGGGCAGCAGGTACAAAGCAAAACAGCGTCAGATAGGAAGAGCCTGGGCCAGATGAACGCGCACCCAAATAGCACTACAACAAGGAACCCCTCAAACAAAGGCGCGAGTATGGTGGGGAAAACAGCAGAAATAAGTAATACCCAGATACATGTTGCGGAAGGGGAACCAACCCTTAAAGAAATCCTCACTGCAGTTAACGCATGCAAACAATCTCTGAGTGATATGGCGGATCAAATGAAAGATATGAGAGAAGAACTAGTTCATGTAAGCCAAGATCTCAAGAAAATGGCAGAAAGAGTGACAGAAACAGAAGGGAGAATAAGCCAGCTGGAAGATGACTTAAACCCAATGAAGCAAGAGTTAAAAGCACAGAAAGACCAGATAAAAAGGCTTATGGAAAAATTCGATGAAATGGAAAATAGACTCAGGTGAGATAATGTGAGGATAGTCGGGCTTCCAGAGAAGAGCGAGGGATCAGACCCGGCAGGTTTTGTGGAAAAATGGTTAATTGAGACGTTTGGGGTAGAAACATTCTCACAGCAGTTCTCCATTGAGAGGGCACACAGAGTTCCATTTAGACCCCCTGCCCAGGGTAGCCCCCCAAGAGCTTTGTTATTGAAGTTCTTAAATTACAAGGACAAGGTGACTCTTTTGCGTAGGGCCAGGGAAAAGGGGAACCTGTATTATAATGGAGCCAAGATATCAATGTACCCTGACTTTTCACCCGAATTGCAGAAGCGCAGGATGGAATTTCTGGGCATTAAGCGTAGCCTCCAAATGTATGATATTACGTATGCTCTCCTTTACCCCGCTAGGCTTCGGGTAAATGCGTTGGGGGGGGAAGTCAGATTTTTGAATCCCCAGAGAGAGCGCGAGCATGGTTGGAAGAAAAGAAAGATCAGCTTTTGCCGAAATAAAACGGGGGCAGTAAACGAGGAAGGAAAGAATATAAACATAAAAAGATATAATTTGTATGTGTGGGGTGGGGGGACTCACAGGGTTGTTATAAAAAGAAGATAGGTTTTTGTATGGGTGAGGGATGGAAGAAAGGGAGGGGGGGAGGATGGAGGGTAAGAAGGGTAGGGGTAGAGGAGTGGGTGTTGGTCTTTAAAAAAGCCTACAAGGGGGACCTAGAATGGTGTGGGGGGGGAGGGGAGGGAAGGGGGAGGTGGGTAGAGGAGGGTAACGATTATAAAAATGAAGATACAAAAAGGGCACGCTTGCACTTTTAAAAAAGAAAAAGAATTACATTTTTTTTTTTTCCCACAAGGTCGCACTGAATACACTCGCAAATTAAAAATAGTTATGGTAAATATGTATGTCACGGGTATTATGCATAAGTCTTTAAAACTTGAAGTCACTAAAATAAAAAAGGTTGTGGGATGGGGAAAAGCCCCCTTTTTTTTTTCAGTAGAGATAAGTACTTTAGTTAGTTGGGAAGGTAAGGCGTTAGAGAGAGGACTTGGTAGTGGGGAGGTAGGGTTTCCCCTTTTTTTATTTTTTTTTTTATTTTTATTTTTTTCTCTGCTACTATTCTCTCTCTCTCTCCTTTCTGTTTGCTGATGTCCTGCTCGCTTCTATTGCTGCCTTTTCCCCTTAATTTAAGATTTCTTGTTTATAAACATAAGCAATAAATTATGGTCCTGAATATTAGCT
This sequence comes from Lithobates clamitans, assembly GCA_037952925.1. NCBI lineage: Eukaryota > Metazoa > Chordata > Amphibia > Anura > Ranidae > Lithobates > Lithobates clamitans. Next base: position 2,980,291 of record JBBGZY010001017.1, on the reverse strand, counting down.
CATGGAATGTTAGAGGGTTGGGTTCCCCTGTTAAACGAGCAGCAGTATATGATGGTTTAGATACACTCAAAGTCGAAATTGCCTGTCTGCAAGAGACACACCTGACAAAAGATTCTAAAACTAACTTATGGAAGAAGAGATACCAACATCAGTTTCACTCTACATATACCTCCTACTCTAGAGGAGTTTCAACTTTGATTGGTAGCGGGGTAGCGTTCACTTGCAGACAGTGCAAGACAGACGATGAGGGACGGTATGTGCTCTTGCATTGTGTAATAGAGAATCTGGAATGTGTACTGGCTAATTTATATATCCCGCCCCCGTTTAAACTGGATATTTTGTATAATCTTATGGAATTTATAATTGATAAGGCTGAGTTACCAGTCATAGTTGTCAGAGATTTTAATATGGTTTTAGACAATAAAATAGACAGATTCCCTGGGGGGAAACAGAGTCAGCGAAAGCAGGAAAATCGGTTGAAACAATTCCTCCAAGAAGCAGGGCTGCTTGACATGTGGAGAATAAGGAACCCGAAGGTCCAGCAGTTTTCGTGCTATTCGAGCTCCTGTGCTTCGCTGTCAAGGATAGACTTAGTTCTAGGTAATGGCTTAGCATCACAAGTAATAAATAATATAAACTATCACCCTAGAGGGGTATCGGACCATTCTCCGCTCACAATCTCCACAAACCCGGGTCATAAGAAAGCCTATAGAACATGGAAGTTGAACCCAGCATGGTTGGAAGTAATAGAGAACCAGGAAGGGGTGATAGCAGAATTGAAAGAATTTATAAAGTTTAACTCGGGTACTACATCAAGGGGGGTGCTGTGGGACACACTGAAGGCATACCTAAGGGGCTTACTTATACAGAAGGTCTCAAAAATAAAAAAAACGTCCCGAGACTGGGAGGAGCGGTTTAAGAGGGAATTAATTGCTGCTGAAAGAGAGTATACAAACGAACCCTCCCCTGAAAAACAGAGTGTGGGAAAATAAACAACAAAAGGTACAAAGATATAATAATCAGGAAAGTAGAAAATAAAAGGGCATTCCAGAACCAAGTCATGTATGGGGAAGGGGAAAAAGTAGGGAAGGTACTGGCCCATATAGTTAGGTCCGGCTCCCCCCCATCCGTGGTCCCGGCCATTAAGACCTTAGCAGGTGAGACAACATCTCAGTTGGAAACGATTACTGAGACGTTTAAAGAATACTATAAGAGGTTATATAAATCTAGTGGGACCAGGGATGAGGGGGAAATGGACAAATTTTTTCAAAATATTGAAATACCAACATTGGGGGAGGTGGATGTTGAGGAATTGGAAAGACCAATTACTATAGAAGAGATCAAAATGGCAGTATCAGAAATGGCCAACCATAAATCACCAGGCCCCGACGGCCTCCCAGTCGAGATATACAAACAGTATGGGGAGGTACTATTTCAGGAACTTTTAGACGTTCTCAACTGGGCAAAAGAGCAAGGGAGGTTACCCACTTCAATGACAGAAGCCACAATAATAGTATTGCATAAAGAGGGGAAAGACCCCCTGGACCCTGGGTCATATAGACCTATATCATTGCTCTGTGCAGACGTAAAGATCTTAGCAAAAATTCTAGCTACTAGAGTAAAGAAAGTGATCCATAAAATAGTCCACCCGGACCAGACGGGATTTATACCCCATCGAACAACTAGTATGAACATCAGGAGAGTCTTCCTGAACATGCAGATTCCCACGGAAAACAGAGGCTCGAGAGCAATGCTCCTGTTGGATGTGGTAAAAGCATTCGACAGCGTAGAATGGGAATATGTTTGGAGAGTACTAAAGGAATACGGTTTTGGTTCCTCATTTATAAACTGGGTTAAAGTATTGTATAATGAACCAAATGCAAAAGTAAAAGTCAATAATGAGTATTCGACTGGGTTTAAATTAGAGAGGGGATCGAGGCAGGGATGCCCTTTGTCCCCCATGATTTTTGCCCTAGCTATGGAGCCATTAGCTACAACAGTAAGGCAAGATAGGAAAATAGTTGGGTTCCAGAGGGAGGACGGTGAAGAGCGGATCGCATTGTATGCGGACGACGTCCTCATATTCATGGGAGACACAGAGGAATCTCTGAATCAAGTAATGGATATATTCTCAAGATTTGGGAAAGTCTCGGGATTATCCATAAATTGGGAAAAATCAGTTTTATTACCATTAGACTCAGATAGTACAGACACCCCCTCAAACAATAACAAGTTAGAAATAACAACGCTAACAAAATATCTAGGTATTAAGATAACCAAGGACCCAGAGAGTTACTTAGATAATAACTTAACCCCGCTGTTAAAGAAATTCAAAGATAAGATCGAAATATGGAAGGACCTCCCGTTATCAACAGCGGGGAGGTGTAACTTAATTAAAATGCTCTGGCTCCCCCAATTGCTGTATATAATGCAGAACTCGCCAATATGGATAAGCAGGAAATGGTTTGATAAAATAGAAACAATATTTAGAGACCTTATATGGAAAGGGAGAACTCCTAGGATAAGATTGCAGACCCTACAATTATCCCCGCGGGAAGGGGGGATGGCGGTACCACACCCACGTAGTTATTTTTTGGCATCCCAGCTGCAGTACTTGGGGAAAAATAGCAAGGAAAGGTTGGTGATCACGGGGGCCCCCCATAGGACCGTGATAGAGACTTTGGAAGCAGACTCCTTTATATATAAAACCCCTACGGTCAAATTAATAAAAAAAGTTTGGAGAACTGTTAAAACGCTGTTGGGAATAAATGGTTGGACCAAACATACCCCCCTGTGGAACAATAAGAATCTACAAGAACTACGAGAAATAGGAACAATCAAAACATGGGAAAAGAGAGGAATAGAGAAATTAGTTCAGCTATATAATCAGTCCTTACTAAAACCCTTCTCTGCATTAAAAGAAGAATTTGATATACCAGTTAGTTCATTATATAACTACATACAAGTTAAACATGCTCTTAAGTTACAGTTTGGGGACCGAGGTCCCTCCTGGAATGAGTCTGTCGTGCTTCAGAAACTGGGTGTCCAGGAGGGCAACTGTGGGTCCATAGCTGAAATATACCCACATATCTGTAAAAACAGCATAGAGGCCCACGGAAAAACTTAAAAGTAGAGGTAAATGGGAGAGAGAATTGGGCGTGCTTTCAGACGGGCAGTGGAGAGAGATACTAGTGGGGGGACATCGAGTGTCGATTTCCCCTGCACAAAAGATTTCACATCTAATGGTACTCCATCGGACATATTACACCCCTAAAAGGTTATTCGAGTTTGGGAGGAGAATGGATGCCAACTGCCCTAGATGTCAGGAGGAAGGGAACTTGTTGCATATGCTATGGAAGTGCCCGAAATTATTCCGGTATTGGTCAGAGATTATAGAAACTCTCAATAAAGTTTTCTCCCTAAAACTTAAAATGGACCCGAAATTATGTATTTTGGGGGTAGGGGAGGACATGGACATTGAAACCTGCAAAATTACAATAGTTCAGAGATGTCTCTTCCAGGCAAGAAAGCTAATTGCTCAAAGATGGCAGGCAAGAACCCCCCCACAGAAAGATGAATGGTGTAAAACAGTGACCGAAACAATGTGGAAGGAAAAGGCAGTATATATAAAAAGGAGGAACCTAAAAGCATTTTAAAAACTTTGGAGACCCTGGCTGGAGGAAATGGGATACTTGCTATAGTAGAATAAAGAGATAACGCCCTCACGGAATAGGAATGTCTATACGCGTGGTAATATAAGGGGGGGATGGGGAGTTGGGGAGAGGGAGGGGGGGGGGGTTGTGGGGAGGGAGTAAGGGAAGGGGGTAAGGTATATAAAATAATAAAGCACTTTGATATGGGATTCTTATGTACACCCAAAGTGGAGGATTGAATTGAAATATATCACTGTAAGGATATTGTGCACTGAGATGTATTTTTATATGAATATAAATAAAAATGATTGAATTTAAAAAAAAAAAGGTTAGCGAGATGGGGAATCCCCACCGATAAGTGTACCCAAGCTGCGGAAGCTTGTCAAGGAGTGGACACAACATCGCCGGAAGTTGCAGGGTAGTCAATCTCACCTATCTCCCATGCTTTGCGAAGGAGTTCTTTATGAGTGTAACGATGCAGGCGGCATATGAAGTCTCTAGGCCTGTTCGGATCCATCAAGTAGGGGCCAAAAGGGGGTTATCATGGTGGAAAGCTGATCGCATATCGCCAGAACTGTGGGCTGCAGGGATTCCTGTCCTGGAGCAATCCAGGGGGCCCTGGAGCCGCCCCAACAACCTGCTCAAGCTCCTCCAAGTGCAGCTATAGGGATGTGACATGGGAGGCTTGTGCGGTCTGTGTCTGTTCTAGTTGTGAGACACGGTTCTCCAGGGACACCAATGACGTCTCTCCTGCAGAGACCCTGTCTGAGAGCAACTATACATAGGCCCAAACTGAATACAGGTCCCTGCAGTGTGCCTCCTCCAGGCAGAGAACCAGCGCCGCCATGACCGTCACGCCTGAAGGAGAGCCCTGAGGTCAGGGTCTCCCAGGGTAGATGGCAAGGCCATCATCTACGGTCCCGGGGAGCTCAGTGGGTGGGAGATCAGGGCATCCTGGAAGCCAGACAGGGACTCTGAGGCAGCTGAAGAGGCTGCCATGGAGGAATCCGAGCGGAGCGCGCCACGTGTCTCCGCTGTGCAAGTTCGCAATGTGGAGGTATGGGAGCCAGGGAAAAAGTGCTGGATCTCTGACCGGGGAGAAGCTTTGTGAAGACTCTTTACCTGCCTCCGTTTTGCAGAGCTCATTTCGGGGACTAGGACTGCATTAATTATGCTGAATAACTGAAGAGCTGGTCGAAGCTCTGGCAGCACACATCTCTACTCCGCCATGTCCAAAATTATATATTTTTAAATGGAGTGCAACACTTTATAGTTTCTCTCCTTTCTTCCTGTAAATGACTTCTTCCCAGGTTAACATCTCTGCTGGTGATTTCAGATATGGGGTATCATGTGGCTTACTCCCATTCCTCCCAGGAGACAGCGCTGGTGCTTGTCCACTCTGGCACTTGTCAGGTACACAGTTACATGCTTTTACTGCTGTGTGCCCCCAATTGCCAGTATTTCCCACACTGTCTTTCCTGGTCACTCATCAAGAAATCTCAATAGGAACACAAATTAAAAAAAACTTTTTTTTGGTTTTCAAGTGGGGAAGGGTTAAAACCGGTCTGGCTGGTTTCTATTGTTATCTGTATTTCTGTTGGGAGTCCCCTGCACTTCCACTTGTGGATGCCCTGTCAATAGATCAGGAATTGAGGGAAAATCTCAGCCTAACCACACATAGCAATACAAGTTCCACAATGGTTTCAACCCTTCCGCTCAATTTGCAAACTTAAAAAAACAATAAATAAAAAAGGGAAACAAAAAGTGGACTACAGATATACCCTAATTGCAGTTCTTTTTTAAATAACACAGTGAAAGATGCATTTAAGAGCAAAGAGGAAGAATCTATAGCAAACATTAAGAGCACAATTTTAGGGCTTGTTTACATCACAATCCCCGCAATCCCTGTGCAGTTCCACATGCACATTTACATACATTTGTAATGTGTTTGTGTCATGTTTGCAGTGTGTTTTCTTTGTGTTTACAAGGCGTTTTTTTTTTTTAATTTAGGTATTATTTCGTTTTGGTTTTTTTATGGAGTTGCATTTACATGCATTTGGGGTGCGTTCATGTGGTACATTATCGTGTAAAAAAAAAAAAAAAAAAAAAAAAAAAAAGGGGGGGGGGGAGAAGAGGGGGCTGTACTTTTCATTTTTTTTTTAACCACCTAAATGCTGGGCACTTTCACCCCCTTCCTTCCCAGACCAATATTCAGCTTTGAATGACAATTGCGCGGTCATGCTACACTGTACCTAAAGTGAACGTTTATCGTTTAAGAGCTGGAAATATGTGGAATAGACTCCCTCCAGAAGTGGTTCTGGCCAGCTCAGTAGATTTCTTTAAGAAAGGCCTGGATTCTTTCCTAAATGTACAATATAATTGGGTACTGACATTTATAGGTTAAGTTGATCCAGGGAAAATACTATTGCCTCTTGGGGAATCAGGAAGGAATTTTTTCCCCTGCTATAGCAAACTGGATCATGCTTTGGATCAACTGTGGGAATAGGATTGTGTATATGGGATTGTATTTTTTTATTTTATTCTTTTGGTTTTGACTAGATGGACTTTTTTCAAACTATGAAAACTATTCTGTTCACACAAATAGAGTCCTCTTTTGGTGCTATTTATTCACCACTGGATTTTTATTTTTTGCGATATAAGCGAAAAAGGGCAAAACTTTTGAAAAAAAAAAAGAAGACAATATTCTCTTTTTTAAAAGAAATCCAATAAAAATCAAATTTCTGCATAAATTTAGGCCAGAATGTATTCTGCTACATCCTGATAAGTGTAAGATAATAGGTTTGTGTGATCACTGACAGATGTGCGCAGATAATCATGTACAGATTTGTGCAGATGATCACAGGGACATATGATTTTACTGGGACATATGTGGGACAGGTGTTTTTACTGTGTGGGGACACTAGGCCGGCGAACAGAGTGCAAAAAAGCTGGAAAAACAGTTTATACTCACAAGCGCATTGGAACGTCCACTCAGGAGGAAGAGCCCACCTGGCTGTTTATGTGCAGTGGCCGGGTAGGAAGTAGTTAAAGCGCATGACATCACTGCAGTATTGGAAACTAGACTCACTGAAATACTCACTAAAATTCATTTTTCTTGCATATGTGTTTGACTGCATCTGGTGTATACCAGCTCTTAAAGCAGATCTTTAAGTGGTTGTAAACCCTCACATTATACCCAGTGAAGTGACTGGCCTCAGGTGATACACAGGGATTAAATATAAACTCCTGTAGCACCACCCCCGAAGGAGCCACTTGGTGATTTTTGGGCTCTCTGTTCAACACCTCAACTCCAAGAATGGCTCCAGCCCCTCTGGTACACCTGGTTATATATAAAATTACTGCAAACACTTTCAAGACTGCAAGTAACGAAAATACCAATATCCTGGCTGTGGATTGATACCAGAAACAGAAACAGACAACTGGTAGTGATAAATGAGCTGAATATATTATCACAAAAAGAATACCTGGAAACTTACAGCACTGTTGAACCTTGCTGCAGAGTATCAATACAATAGAAATGAAAATCTAATATTTTAGCAACTGCAATATTGAAAACAAAGCATAATAATCTATATGTCTATTGGCGTTGAGAGGGAGGAGAGGTTTGTCAACTTCTCTACTTCTTCTGGGCCACATACACCATTTAAAGTACCACAAAAAGAAGAAATGGGTTAACAGATACAATAAGCACAATTCTGCAATGTTACAGGTCCTGGTTTGAAGAGTATCAATGTCTTCTGTTAGAAAACGTTGGGGCCCTTTGTAAAGAAAGTAGGTTTAATCAAGCAAAGTGTGACAGTAATCCTCTGGGATATCCCGTTAGGTAGTGGTTTGCAAGAAAACAAAAACCCACACAGAATGACCAAAAGGTAACAGATCTAAACAAGCATCCTCTGACTCTAGAAAGGGGAATAGGTGTCTGCATGCAGTGTCTGTACTGTGCCAAGAAGGATGTTGGGTTTACACCCACTCACCAATCCTCCGTGTGATGACAAACCTGAAATCTCAAGAGCTGGTTCAGGCTCCTGGCAATGCTGTAAGGCACCAGATCACCTTTTGTTGGTCATCAGGAAGACTAGTAGCGAAACTCGCAAGGTGAGCAGGCAGCGGCCGACCCGATACCCGGATGGGTATCGCGATCCCAGAGATGGCGTAGGTTGTCTCCGCTGAGCTGGGTGGTGCCGGGCTGCTGAGAAGGTTCCCTGGGCTGAATGGTGGTTGACCACGTGGCTGTCTCCACGCCTGGCTCCCCTCAGCCATCCTCACTCCTCAGTCTCCCGCCAGCACTTTCCTGGTAGTCTCTGGAAAAGCTTGGCTTTTTTCCTCTCCCAGATGCTGCTAGAGTCTGTCTCTCTCTTTAAGATGGCTCTTTCTCAGTACACTCCTCGGTAGTCTCCAGAGAAGTGTGGCTTTCTCCATCTCTCTGTTGGGTCACACAGTCACTGGTGTCAGCGTGCGTCTCTCTTCTCACCCTGATGCTGGTACCTCAGACAGCTCTTCTCACATCTCCTTCCCGGGCTTTCTCTATCCCTCCTTCCCTCCTTCCCTCCTCCTCCTCCTGGGCATCCTGGAGCTTGTAGTTTACTTCCTATGGTACACAGTGGGGCTGCTTGTCCTTTGGACTACATTTCCCATGAGTCTGTCCTGGCCTCCTGTCATTGGTTCCGCCCTTCGCCCAATAGGGAACAGGCAGGGAGCCTCATCAGTGCGGCTCTGTCTCTGCCTCTCACACCGCTGACAGGAGAAAGGTGGGGGCCGAGTGGGGGAAGGAGACACTGACAGATGCTCTGTTACTGTGGCACAGCTGCTCCTGTCTCCCGTTGTGGCGGCGTGTGCCTCGATCAGGTGGAGGGGGAGGCAAGCGGGGGGGGGGGGGGACGGGACAGCCTGCAGTTCTCACTCACAGGCAGGTCCTTCAGGCTTCTGCTTCTGCTGTGGCCGCGCTCAGAGAGGGGGGACCCGCAGCCACCCACAGTACAGCCGCTCCATTGTCCCCTCCTTCTGCTCATATCTGCCGTCTCTAGGGGGGGGGGGGGCTGCGCGTTGACTCTTCACCCCTGCTACACTCCTATATAGGTTGTACCCGTTTATCGGCAGTCTTCTCTTTTCTACATCCATTCCAAGTCCAGAATTGATAAAGCTTATCTAAGGCTGTCAGAAAAAAAAGGGGGGGGCGGAGAGCCCAATGAGGAGAGCTCTGAGAGCCAATTGAGAGCTGAGGCTGTCAATCAGCTGGAGCTCCCTCCCCTGTCACCATTTTTTCTCTTGATGTCAGAAAAACCTGTCAGAAGAGATTCATTCTAAAAAGAAATAAAACTTAGTGCTCTGGATTGAGACAAGTACACACCACAGAGGGATATGCTTTTTTCATATTTCATGTCTGAGGTTAACAACCACTTTAACTCCCTTCAACAGTCCAACATCCCTCACCAGCATCTTCTATCCAGTTTGTTCTGGACATGAGCTTTCCCAGGAAAACGTACTGTGCAGTAGTCCAGCCATCCAGGCATTGTGCTGGAACATTAACCTGAGCTGCACTGGCACAGCTCAATGTACTTTCTAAAGAAGACTGCAAGCTAACAGTTAGGTTTCTTTTATTGCATGTCTCTTCTGCAATAAGGAGCCTGTCTGCTCACAATTCTTAAAAGCTGGACTTTTAGTTCCACTTTAAAGCTGAACTCTAGGAATGAGACAAAATATACCATTGAACAGCCTGGAGTTCTGCTTTATATGCTTGTTTAGTCTAGGGGTGCATGAATAGGGTGCATTACCTATCTTTTATCTGACAGATTCCAGTGCTGTTCTCCTTTACCTTTAGCTTTGGGCTATGGACAGTCCCTACAGCATTATCATGCACCATGCATGGTTATCAACCCTGCATTGTAAGTTAGAAGGCCAGCATGCGACCACGGGCCAAAGCTGTGGTGATCAATTGCGTGGATTAAAGCAGTAATAAATCCAAAAACAAAAATGTATTATTTTAATATATTGCAGCTTACCAATCATTGAGTGTGGTGGCTGCAATGGTTCTCTTTTCTAAGGCTCGGTTCACACTGGGGCGACTTGGGATCCGACTTGTACGACCTCAAGTCGCCCCAAGTCGCCCCAGAAATAGTTTGAAAGGGAGTTAACGCTAGCGTCTTAATAGACGCTACTGAAGTCGCTCCGACTTCAGAGCGTACTCCCTGTACTACTTTGATCCGACTTGGTAGGCGACCTGTACCATAGAAATCAATGGAAGTCGCCTCCAAGTCGGATCTCTCTGTAAAGTCAAGCGACTTTGCAGGGAAAACCCCTCCCTCCCCCCCTCCCTCCCAGAGAGCTGATTGGCCACAGGCGAAGTCGCCTGTCATGGAGGCGACTTCAAGTCGCCTTGTAATTTGCTAAAGTCGCGTCGAAGCCGCCGTGCAAAGTCGCGCTAAACTCGTGTTGCCCATGTGTGAACCGACCCTTAGGGTTTCTTCCCTCTGTTTTCACCTGGTGATCTGGCCAGTAACACACCTTCTGTATCAGAAAGCCCACACTCTGTATGAAGGAACACAGGTGCACTTTTGGACAGCAGTATCGTCAGTCTGGGGGTGGAGGAGTGTTAGATGGACTAGCAGATAAAAATATACTAAACATGTTTTTTTGGGCAACTGTGTGGCAAAAAAGGTTTAATGGTGATAGAAACATGCAAACATCATACATACTACAAGGATAACAGCTGGGGGAGTCAATGGTGGAGAAAAATCTGGGAGTTCTGGTAGATCATAAGTTTAATAATAGCATGCATTGCCAAGCTGCAGTTTCCAAAGCAAGCAAAGTCCTTTCTTGTATTAAGAGAGGCATGGACTCCAGAGAGAGAGAGAGAGATCATTTTGTCCCTGTACAAATCATTAGTAAGACCTCATCTGGAATATGCAGTTCAGTTTTGGGCACCAGTTCATAAAAAAAAGATGTTGGGAAACTGGAGAAAGTGCCGATAAGGGCAACCAAACTGATAAGAGGCATGGAGGAGCTCAGCTATGAAGAAAGATGAGAGGAACTGAATGTATTCTCTCTTGAGAAGGAGAGATATGATCAACATGTATAAATACATACAGTGCCTTAACCACTTGCCGACCGCCTAACACAGATATATTGCAGCAGAATGGCATGGGCAGGCAAAATCACGTACCTGGTGCCCGAGGCGGTCAGCTTCGTTAGGGGAGCGATCCAGGCTGAGGGGGAGATCACTCATTCATGGCCACCCCCTCGCTATTGCTCCCCAGGAATGAGATTCTTCCTCTGCTGCTGTATAGTAAACAGCGGCAGAGGAATTGATGTCATCGCTCCTCGGCTCGGTATTTTCCGTTCCGGCGCCAAGGAGAGAAGACATCGATGTGAGTGCACAACACTACACACACAGTAAAACACACCAGGCACACTTTTCACCCCCCATCACCCCCCAATCACAAACCCCTTACCCCCCCCACCCCACAGTGACACCAAGCAGTTTTTTTTCTGATTACTGCATTGGTGTCAGTTTGTGACAGTTAGTGTGGTAGGGCAGTTAGGGTTAGCCCCTTTAGGTCTAGGGTACCCCCCTAACAAAGTTTTAACCCCTCGTCGCCAGTGTTACTAAGCACTCGTTTTTCTGATCGCTGTATTAGTGTCACTGGTGACGTTAGTTAGGGAGGTAAATATATAGGTTTGCCATCAGCGTTTTATAGCATCAGGGACCCCCATATACAACCTAATAAGAGGTTTTAACCCCCTGATTGCCCCCTAGTTAACCCTTTCACCAGTGATCAGCGTATAAGTGTTACGGGTGACGCTGGTTAGTTCGTTTATTTTTTATAGTTTTAGGGCACCCGCCGTTTATTACCCAACAAAGGTTTAGCCCCCTGATCACCTGGCGGTGATATAACTTAGGTTTTAGGGTCAGATAGGTTAGCGCCAGTACCGCTAACACCCACGCATGCACCATACACCTCCCTTAGTGGTACAGTATCTGAACAAATCATAATCTGATCCGATCAGATCTATACTAGCGTCCCCAGCAATTTAGGGTTCCCAAAAATGCAGTGTTAGCGGGATCAGCCCAGATACCTGCTAGCACCTGCATTTTGCCCCTCCGCCCAGCCCAGCCCAGCCCACCCAAGTGCAGTATCGATCGATCACTGTCACTTACAAAACACTAAACGCATAACTGCAGCGTTCGCAGAGTCAGGCCTAATCCCTGCGATCGCTAACAGTTTTTTTGGTAGCGTTTTGGTGAACTGGCAAGCACCAGCGGCCTAGTACACCCCGGTCATAGTCAAACCAGCACTGCAGTAACACTTGGTGACGTGGCGAGTCCCATAAGTGCAGTTCGAGCTGGTGAGGTGGCAAGCACAAGTAGTATCCCGCTGCCACCAAGAAGAAGACAAGCACAGGCCCGTTGTGCCAATAGTGCCCTTCCTGCTGCATTCGCCAATCCTAATTGGGAACCCACCACTTCTGCAGCACCCGTACTTCCCCCATTCACATCCCCAACCAAATGCAGTCGGCTGCATGAGAGGCATTTTCTTTATGTCCTCCCGAGTACCCCTACCCAACGAACCCCCCCAAAAAAGATGTCGTGTCTGCAGCAAGCGCGGATATAGGCTTGACACCCACTATTATTGTCCCTCCTGTCCTGACAATCCTGGTCTTTGCATTGGTGAATGTTTTGAACGCTACCATACACTAGTTGAGTATTAGCGTAGGGTACAGCATTGCACAGACTAGGTCTCCCAAGATGTCATCACATTTTGAGACCCCCGAACCTGGAACCAGTTACAGTTATAAAAAAATAAAAAAAAAGTATAAAGTGTATATATGTATGTATGTATGTATATATATATATGTATATTATATATATATATATATATATATATATATATATATATATATATATATATATATATATATATATATATTAAAAAAACTAAAAATAGTTGTCGTTTTATTGTTCTCTCTATTGTTCTGCTCTTTTTTTACTGTATTCTATTCTGCAATGTTTTATCATGTTTGCTTTTCGGATATGCAATTTTTTATACTTTACTGTTTACTGTGTTTTATTGTTAACCATTTTTTCGTTTTCAGGTACGCCAATTCAGCTGCAGCACGGATTTATTTATCTTGACAGCAACAGCGTTTGCTCCCACGATATATAAAGCTGTGACTCCAGCAGAGGTGATATATGCCGAAGCATGGGGGCAGCAGGGGTGGAGGAGTGATTTGCTCCTAACTTTTGGGGCGGATGCCCCCATGCTTCGGCAAATATAAAAAAAAAAAAAAGAAGATTACAATATATGCTCAACAAGGACCAGCAACGTACTGGTATGTTGCTGGACTTTGAGTGGTTATACCAGAATGATGCCTGCAGGTTTAGGTATCATCTTGGTATCATTCTTTTCAGCCATCGGTCGGCTTTCACGTAAAAGCAATTCTAGCGGCTAATTAGCCTCTAGACTGCTTTTACAAGCAGTGGGAGGGAATGTCCCCCCCTCCCACCATATTTCATGTTTTTCTCTGGCTCTCCTGTCCCAACAGGGAACCTGAGAATGCAGCCGGCGATTCCACCAGCTAACCATAGAGCTGATCAGAGACCAGAATGGCTCCAATCATCTCTATGGCTTAAGAAACCGGAAGCTACGAGCATTTCATGACTTAGATTTCGCCGGATGTAAACAGCGCCATTGGGAAATTGGGAAAGCATTTTATCACACTGATCTTGGTGTGGTCAGATGCTTTAAGGGAAGAGGAGAGATCTAGGGTCTAGGGCCCCATTTAAAAAAAAAAAAAAAAAAAAAAGAAGGAGTACCTGTCACTACCTATTGCTACCATAGGGGATATTTACATTCCCTGACATAACAATAAAAATGATAAAAAAAATTTTTAAAAAAAATGAAAGGAACAGTTAAAAAAAAAAAAAAAAAAAAAAAAAAAAAGCACCCCTGTCCCCCCTGCTCTCGTGAAAAGGCGAACGCAAGCGTTGGTCTGGCATCAAATGTAAACAGCAATTGCACCATTCATGTGAGGTATCACCGCAAAGGTCAGATCGAGGGCAGTAATTTTAGCAGTAGACCTCCTCTGTAAATCTAAAGTGGTAACCTGTAAAGGCTTTTAAAAATGTATGTAGTTTGTCGCCACTGCACGTTTGTGCGCCATTTTAAAGTATGTCATGTTTGGTATCCATGTACTTGGCCTAAGATCATCTTTTTTATTGCATCAAACATTTGGGCAATATAGTGTGTTTTAGTGCATTAAAATTTAAAAAAAAAGTGTGCTTTTTCCCCAAAAAAATGCGTTTGAAAAAAATCGCTGCGCAAATACTGTGTGAAAAAAAAAAAAAAAAAATGAAACACCCACCATTTTAATCTGTGGGGCATTTGCTTAAAAAAATATATATATAATGTTTGGGGGTTCAAAGTAATTTACTTGCAAAAAAAAATTTTTTTTCATGTAAACAAAAAGTGTCAGAAAGGGCTTTGTCTTCAAGTGGTTAGAAGAGTGGGTGATGTGTGACATAAGCTTCTAAATGTTGTGCATAAAATGCCAGGACAGTTCAAACCCCCCCAAATGACCCCATTTAGGAAAGTAGACACCCCAAGCTATTTGCTGAGAGGCATGTTGAGTCCCTGGAATATTTTATATTGTGACACAAGTTGCAGGAAAAAGACAATTTTTTTTTTTTTTTTTGCACAAAGTTGTCACTAAATGATATATTGCTCAAACATGCCATGGGAATATGTGAAATTACACCCCAAAATACATTCTGTTGCTTCTCCTGAGTACGGGGATACCACATGTGTGAGACTTTTTGGGAGCCTAGCCGCAGACGGGACCCCAAAAACCAAGCACCGCCTTCAGGCTTTCTAAGGGTGTAAATTTTTGATTTCACTCCTCACTACCTATCACAGCTTCGGAGGCCATGGAATGCCCAGATGCCGCCCCCTCCCCAAATGACCCCATTTTTAAAAGTAGACACCCCGAGCTATTTGCTGAGAGGTATGGGGAGTATTTTGCAGACCTCGCTTTTTGTCACAAAGTTTTGAAAATTGAAAAAAGCAAAAAAAAAAAAAACAAAAAAAAAAAAAACACATTTTTCTTTTCTTTCTTCATTTTCAAAAACACATGAGCTGCAAAATACTCACCATGCCTCTCAGCAAATAGCTTGGGGTGTCTACTTTCCAAAATGGGGTAATTTGGGGGGGGGGGGGGGTTGTGCCATCTTGGCACTTTATGGCCTTGGAAACTGTGATAGGTAGTAAGGAGTGAAATCAAAAATGTACACCCTTAGAAATCCTGAAGGCGCTGCTTGGTTTTCGGGGCCCCGTACGCAGCTAGGCTCCCAAAAAGTCCCACACATGTGATATCTCCATACTCAGGAGAACCAGCAGAATATATTTTGGGGTGTAATTCCACATATGCCCATGGCATGTTTGAGCAATATATCATTTAGTGACAACTTTGTGCAAAAAAAAAAAAAAAAAAAAAAGTTGTAATTTTCCCGCAACTTATAAAATATTCCATGGACTCGACATGCCTCTCAGCAAATAGCTTGGGGTGTATACTTTCCAAAATGGGGTCATTTGGGGGGGGGGGGGTTGAACTGTCCTGGCATTTT